>JBBMKA010042886.1:0-21216 GCA_037833695.1 Sechiopsis laciniata | reverse complement strand
ATACTTGCGCGTAAGTGATTCCGAGTTACACTTAGCATAAGTTGACTTTGAATTAGTTACTAAACATTATATTAGCACCGGAATCGCACGGTCAAGGGTACAGTACGTAAAAGTCACATCATCTAGCATCCTAAAATACATGCAAAACAGTCAACCAACAGAACTCAGCACGAATTCTCAACTTAACTTTCAAACCTCGAGAGTTTCTAACTCTCGACTAGCGACCAGCTTGCTAAGTTGATACTAGACACTTGGGAGGGTACCTAGTGTCTGGCTCTAGACGGAATGGAAGGGTGTACTGACGACACTAGCCTGAGGGAGTCGTCCTCTCGATATCTAGTGCGTGTGCTCGCACACCGCATACTGCTGCAAACTGAGTAAATGTAGGCCTACACAAACTACGCCGATCTAGGTACGCATGCCTATCTATACTCGGAATAGTGACCACTGATCCACAGCAGGTGGGAGGCCCTCGGTACCCATCTGTGGTAGCCTATTCACACAACCGCCTGAAGCTAAGGATCGTTCCAAGGTAGGCTTACACCAAAGAAAGGACTCCGCTCTAGCAGGTAAGAGACTAGGCTTTTGCGGGGGTGGTAAGCTACATCACACTCGATTATCGCGGGTGAGATATCAATCCTCACTGATCCCAACCTGTGAGGATAACATACGTCTTATCCACTCTCAGCCTCTGGATGATGACAACCTGACAATCTCTAGCTAAGAGAAAAGAGTACTAGCTATAAACAGTAAATCAATAGTCAACGTACATACATACAAGATACCCTAACAGGATACTACAATCTCAAGTTACATCTGTACTACATGCCAGGCCCTAACAAATTACTCACAAGGTTCCAACATGCTAGAAACAACACATGCAGTCAATATAGGCCAAACACCACAAGACCTTATCCACTAACACACGCTCTTAAAACAGTAAAGCAAGCAGGCAAGCATACAATCAATGACATTCACGAAGGGTCCATACAGCCCACGTGTAAGAACCCGGCTCTAAAACAATCCTAACAGTAGTTCTTACTCAGCATGCATGAATTTTAAACTTTTCAAGTCGACATTTAAAATAGTTAAAAGAACCTAAACATTTATAAAGAAAGTGACGATCCAAAAACATAAATAAAACCAATAGAATTTGAAGCCTCTGGCCAGAGTTTATTAAAAACAGTGCTAAAGCAAATCCTTAAAATAAGTCAACATGATGAATCCATAAAAATAAATGAAGGAAGATAATGCAGCGGACTCCCATGATCCATCAGCTCCTCCTCTAGCCATCTCGATGCTGTCCCAAGGTACCTGGTGGAAAACCATAGAATTAAAGGTGAGTACAAAAGCACTCAATAAAAATCCCTAGTCGTGGTACAGTACGCAGGTCACATCATCTAGCATCCTAGCATACAAGCAACCAAGCAAACAAGCAGGCAATCTCATAATAAGTCTAGCCACAATATTCTCAAACCTCGAGAGTTTCGAACTCTCGGCTAAGGGATCCACTGCTGATCTCAGAATGGGTTACCAACATAACCCCTAGAACCTCGAGAGTCTCTAACCTTCAGCTAAGGTGATCAGTTCACTATGCTGATCCTAGACACTTGGGAGAATACCCAAGTGTCAGTCTCTAAACTGAACGAAAAGGTGTACTGATACACTAGCCCGATGGAGCTATCCTCCTGGCCTCTAATGTACATATGCACACACCGCATGCTGCTACAAACCGAATAAATGTAGGCCTACACAAACTATGCTGGTTTAGGTACGCATACCTAAGACTCGGAATGGTGTCCACTGATCCACAACAGGTGGGAGGCCCTCGACACCATACTGTGGCAACTTGAATCACACCAACGCCTGAAGCTAAGGTCTTCCCAAGGTAGGCTATCACCAAGGAAGGTGGGAGGCCCTCAGCACCATACAGGCTACTTGGTGACAGCCAGACATGGAGTAGCTACCACCACTAGGCTACAGACTAGGCTTATACCGGGGTGGTAGCTACTCCATGTCTGGCTACTGGCGGTGAGAAATCTACCCTAAAAAACCCGATCGGTGGGGACTCGTACGTTGGTCCACTCTCAGCCTCTAGATGATGACAACCTAACAAGAACCAGCTAAGAAGAAAGCACCCTAGAACTAGCAGAGTTCTCATAATAGCATTGCACTATAAGACATTCAGTATACCAATAGTCACTACAAACGGAATAGTGCAATCTAGGGTACAACAATTTACATGCCAAATCCTACCAGACAAGTCACAACAAACCTATCAACTAGCACATGCTTAAACAACAGAAAACGACAAACAATAACCTATCCACTAGCACATGCTCAATCGACAGTAAACCTGTAAGCCAGAACCTATCCACTAACAGGAAATTATAAAGCGATAACAAACAGACAAGAACCTATCCACTACACATGCTCGTGAAAATAGTAACACACAACCAGAACACCATCAATGACCAGCGTAGGGTCCACATAACCACGACAAGAAATCCTTACCTGCATAAATGGAACAGACAAATAATGCTATGCTCCTTGAGCTGCAGAACCAACACGAATATTCAACCTAGACATAGTAATAACAATCACAATTAATAACTAAACAGCTATACAAATCTACGTATCTAAACGGTCAAGGCTCGAGAAATAAGAGTTAGCCAAAACTAAAAACCTGAGGGTCAGCTGAGGTAGCGAAGGCACGGCTCGGCAAGCGCAGGCATGCGGCTGGCTGAGCAACATGACAAGGCTACTATGCAGTCAAGTAGCTCGACGAGGGGCGAGGCGTGCATAGGCAAACGGGGCTGCGACAGCAATGCAGTACGAGGGCAGGAAATGGGTTGGCTGCACTGCAGGCGAGTACGGAGCAGCACGGCTGCACGGATGCGAGGCTGGGCTGCTTGCATGGCAGATGCACAGGTAAAGCTGTTTGAGCGTGGGTGTGGCTACGAGTGAAGATGTGGAGCTGTACGGGTGCGACCGGTGAGATAACGTGGTTACGCAATTGCAGGCTGATGTGTGCGGCTGTGGGGCTCGGCAGTGAGTGGGCATGTGCATGCGTTAGCGGCTAGACAGTAATGGGATGCGGATGCGGCTGCGAATGTGGGCTGCAATCGGGCAGCTGGTACGTGTGCAAGGCTCGGTGTAGGCGACGAGGGCGTGGTTTCTTGGAGATGCAATTGTGCGTGGGCTGCTCGGCGATGTGGCTATGCGTGGGCGTGGGCGTGCGTGGGCTGCTCGGTGAGGACTTGGTGGGGTGATCGGTGACAATGGAGGTGGGAAGGAGATGATGGAGAAGAAGAGATCTAAGGTTTCTTTTTTTTTTCTCTCTTTTTCCCCCTAGCTTAATCGATCAAAACACAACGCTTTTCTCTTTTATATTTTTCATTTTTTTTTAATCAAATAAAAGTTCTTTTCCTCTTAACTTGCAAGAATAGCCCTATTGGCCTGAAACCACAAAAATAACCTTGAACTTAGTGAAACTGCAAGGACGACCCTGAAAGCTAATAAATTAGCAAACTGACCTTAGGGGTAAAATTACCAAGATGCCCCTCGAGGGCTAAAAGCAATATCGACCCATCAAAACCACCGAAACAGCTGAAAATCATACCTGAAGAATCGAAATGAAAACCGAGGCCTTTACAAATAGCCAGCCACACCCAATCAAGGACAAGCAGATCCGTTATTCGCTAACCCTGTTATGATGGCGAATAATAGGGATGGAGCTGTTAGAGCCTACGCTGCGTCAGATGTTACAAAATTACAACGAGTCATGATAAGGCCCGACATCGGGGCACGAGCATTTAAATTTAAACTCATGATGAACATATTGCCCCAATAGAAGGCGCAATTTCACTGACTAGAAAACGAGGACCCGACAGTCATTTAAGAGAATTCATGGGCGTTTGTGATTCCTTTATTATTCCTTTATTACTTAGGAGGAACTCACAGAACGGTTCCTGTTGAAATACTTCCCACCCAAAAAGTTGATGAAGATCTATGATGAAATCATGAAGTTTAGACAAGACGGAGGTGAATCGATAGCTAAAGCTCGGAGTAAAGACTGAATCAAGCGGTAACCCGTTGTTGAGACAACAAGTGTCTAAAATAAAAAAATTGTTGCACAGTATGCAAAATGAAAACAGCGCAAACATGACGGTACAGAGTGTTAATTAAGAATAATTGGCATTCACGAAAAATCAGCAACAGCTATCGATGACAGAGTCCTGTGCCTTGTGCGGCGATGCTGATCTATATGAAAATTGCCCGCACAACACTGCCTCAGTGTATTTCATACAAGCGAATTCTCCACAGAAACCCATTTTCTAATACTTATAATGCTGGATGGAAAAACCATCCCAATTTTTTATGGTATAATAATGGAAATCTGGGTAGTTCAAGCAATCTAGCATTCTAGTCGAGGAATAATGGGAAGCTGTCAGGATTTGGAGCACTAATGGGTCACCAAATCAAGGGTGAAATTCCTTCTAGAACCAACCAAACTAGATGTCGCAACAAAATTTTTAGCAAACTTCTAATAGTTTGCTGGAAAGTCTGTTTAAGGAGTACATAGTGAAAATCTTTTTCATAGGATACCTTTTTGGCGCCGTTGTTAGGGATTTTAAACTATTTTTAATCGAAGAGTACTGTAAGAGTAGTGCTTTTAAAGTTAAACCAATCTGTCTGTCTTATCGTAGGGAGTTCATTAAATTTTATGCGAAGGCAAGGTATTGTGGAACCCTTCGATCCCGAACCTGAGTGAAACTTAGGAAGAAGAAGAAGAAATGAAAGACAGAATCGTGCTGAAGGAATGGTTGAAGCAAATCAAAATAATGTCCTCATCGGACATGCTGAGATGAGGTAGGAATAGCCAGCCACACTCAATCAAGGACAAGCAGATCAGTTGTTCGCTAACCCTGTTATGATGGTGAATAATAGGGATGATGAAGTAGTTAGAGCCTACGCTGCGCCAGATGTTACAGAATTACAGCGAGGCATGATTAGGCCTAGCATTGGAGAACGAACATTTGAATTTAAACCCATAATCAACACATTGCTCCAATAGAAGGTGCAATTTCATGAACTCCTAAACGAGGACCAGCACAGTCATTTAAGGGAATTCGTGGGTGTTTATGGTTCCTTTATTATTCCGGAAGTTACTAAAAAAAGTCTGAGGCTGCATCTATTTTTGCATTCACTGTAAGGAAAAGCGAAGGAGTGGTTGAGCACCGTTGAAGGGTTAGAAGAAATTACTTGGGAGGAACTCACAAAATGGTTCCTGTTGAAATACTTTCCACCTAAGAAGTTGATGCAACTCCGTGATGAAATCATGAAGTTTAGACAAGACGCAAGTGAATCGATAGCTGAAGCTTGGGACCGCTTTAAGGCAATCCAACGGCAGTGTCCACACAATGGACTTACTTGCTGTGTGCAATTAGAATATTTCTATGGTGGTCTGTGTGAAGTAGCAAAATTGGTGCTGGATGCATCAACAGTTGAAGCAGCAAACATGACGGTACAGACTGTTAATTCAGCACAATTGGCATTCGCGAACAATTAGTAACAGCTGTCGATGATGAAGTCCTGTGCCTTGTGTGGTGACACACATCTCGAAAATTTTGCACAACACTGCTTCGGTGTATTTTGCGCAAGAAAATCGCCAGAGCAACCCATTTTCCAATACTTATAATGCTTGATGGAGAAACCATCCCAATTTTTTATGGTCTAACAATGGAAATTCAAGTAGTTCAAGCAATCAAGCATTCCAACCGAGGCATAATGGGAATCCCCCAGGATTTGGCGCACCAATGGGTCAGCAAAACTAGGGGTGGAATTCCTTCCAAAACCAAAGAAACTAAATGCCGCAACAAAATTTTTAACAAACTTTTAATAGTTTGTTGGAAAGTCTGTTGAAGGAGTACACATCGATAAACGAGGCTACCTCGCAAAGCCAGCAAGCTGCGATCCAAACTCAACAAGCTGCCATGCAGAGCTAGTAAGTAGCCATGAGGAATCTGGAGACATAGATGGGACCGCTAGCGAACAAACTAAGACAAAGACCCGCTGGTAGATTACCCTCTGATATAGCAGCCAGGAGGAAAGGCAAGGAATAGGTCAAAGCAATTATAGTGATTGTGGATGAGGCCGAGTCAGAATTAGAAAATGCAGAGGAATTAGCTGAAAAATTGATGTTTATTTCGCTTGAGCGAAATGTTGAAGAGGAAGTTGTTAATGAGAAGAGTTCTAAAGAAGAGTCTGACGATCACATAGAATGTGAAGAGGTTGAAGGAGTCGGTGCGGCGACTAAAAAAGTGGAAAGAAATGAGTCTGTGGAACCTTGCAAAGCGGGAGCAGATAAGGTGTTTAGCGAGGTGGTTGAGTTCAAACCCCCAACTTCATTCCCATAGAGACTCAAGAAGAAGAAGGATGGATTGGACTATGAAAAGTTCATGGATATCTTGAAAGGCATTCAAATCAATACTCTATTGCTTGAAGCACTACGACTGATGCCTAATTACGCCAAATTTTTTAAGGATGTTATGTCAAAAAAGAACAAACCAGAAGACTGCAAAGTCATGTTGCTAAATGAAGGGTGCAGTGCCCTATTCACCAACAAGCTATCACCCAAAGAAAAGGATCTAGGGGCTTTCACGATCCCAATCTCCATAAGAGGATAGTACATAGGAAAGGCTTTATGCAACCTTGTGGCGAGCATCAACTTGATGCCGCTGTCAGTTTATAAAAAATTTGGCATTGGCGAAGCAAAGCCAGCCCCTGTCATGATCCAATTAGGTTATAGCTCTATCACGCGACCAGAGGGAAAGATTGAAGATATCCTGGTCTGCATAGACAAATTCATATACCCTACAGACTTCATCATCCTGGATTATGAAGCCAATAGAGAAGTCCTTATCATTTTGGGGAGGCCTTTCTTAAAAACAAAGCGAACATTAGTAGACGTCTACGAAGGCACCATCACCCTACAAATGAACGACGAGAAAATCAAGTTCAATATCTCGAATATAATGAAATATTCCAGAGAAATTGAAGAATGTTCCTCCATAACAACGCTGGAAAACGATTTCAGTGAAGCTTATATGGGAATGTCATCTGAACAGCGAGAAGGCACTAACCTAGATTATTGAGGGTCAAGCGAAGAAGAGTCATCAGATGACGAACGGGAGGCAGCAAAATCATAAACGCAGTATCAGACTCGCTGAATCTCACTGATTAAGCACTGCCAGTAAGACCATCAATCGAAGTATGATCAACATTAGAATTGAAGCCTCTCCCCAACCATTTGAAATATGCATATCTTGGCGAAGATGAAACTTTTCCCATTATAATCTCCTCTCAACTTGTGCCTGAAAATGAGATGTTGCTCGTCAATTTATTAAAACAGCATAAGCGAGCAATTAGATGGACATTGGCAGACTTAAAAGGGATCAACCAGTCATACTGCATGCATAAGATTCAGTTAGAGGATGAAGCATTTCGGATAGTTGAGCCCCATCGAAGGCTAAATCCAGCGATGAAGGAGGTCCTAAAGAAAGAAATTATAAAATGGCTGGATGTCAACGTAATTTACCCTATTGCCGATAGCAAATGGGTGAATCCTGTTCAATGCGTTCCTAAGAAGGGCCAAGAGGGGTACTACGTCGTGAAAAATGAACCATAGGGTGGAGTGTCTGTATGGTCTATAGGAAACTGAATTCGGCGACAAAGAAAGATCACTTCCCACTGCCATTCATTGACAGGCTATAACCAAATCACAATAGACCTAGAATTCGGTGACTGAGTTGCCTACCAGGAATACTACTGTTTCTTGGATGGGTACTCAGGCTATAAGCAAATCATAATTGACCTGGAAGATCAGGAGAAAACTACATTCACCTGTCCTTATGGAATTTTTTCCTTTCGACGAATGCCATTTGAATTGTGCAACGCACATGCGACATTCCAACGATGTATGTTGGCCATTTTCTCAGAGTTGGTAGGGCATTGTATGGACGTCTTCATGGACGATTTCATAGTCTTTGGGTCCTCATTCGCTGATTGCATAGAAAACCTTTGCAAGGTGCTCGAATGATGCGAAGAGACTAATCTCATCCTAAACTTGGAAAAATGCCATTTTATGGTAGCCAAAGGGATTATGTTGGGGCCCAAGGTGTCAAACGTAGGAATGGAAGTGGATTGCGTGAAAGTTGAGATTATTGAAAAATTAGAACAGCCGAAGAATGTGAAGGGGATCATAAGTTTTCTTGGCCACGCCAGATTTTATAGGATATTTATCAAAGATTTTTCCAAAATCACCAAACCATTGTGTGAGCTTTTGGTACAAGATCACCTATTCATTTTCGACCTCGCTTGCACGAAGTCATTCCAGACACTAAAGGATTCGTTAATCTCAGCACCAATCTTGCGAACTCCCGACTGGGAGAAGTCATCTTACATCATGTGTGATGCAAGCAATTACTCGCTAGAAGCGATGCTTGGACAAAAAGGCAAAAAACTTATTCATCCAATCTGTTGTGCAAGCCGAATGATGAACGAAGCACATAAAAATTATACGATAACTGAAAAAGAGTTCCTAGCTGTGGTGTTCACACTAGACAAGTTTCGCCCTTATCTGTTTGGGGCGAAAGTAACGGTCTTCACAGACCACGCAGCTATCTAGTACTTATTAAAAAAGCCAGATGCGAAGCGGAGACTGATAAGATGGGTACTTCTTTGGGAAAGCTTGCCACCTACCATTTGAACTAGAACATAGAGCTTACTTGGCCACAAAGGAACCCAACATAGATTTGCAAGGGGTTGGGCCAACCCGAAAACTTCAATTATGAGAACTTGAAGAGTTTCGACAATTCTCTTACGAAAATGCCAAACTTTACAAGGAGAAATTGAAGCGTTAGCATGACGAGCACATTAAGCCCAAGGAGTTTTTACCAAGACAACGAGTTTTGTTGTACAATTTGCGACTGCGATTGTTCCTAGGAAAACTCAAGTCAAGGTGGTCTGGCCCATTTATGGTTGTCCAAGCCCATTAACACGGGACGATTTTGCTTAAAAATGATGATGATAATTCCAAATTTTTAGTTAATGGCCACAGGTTGAAGCACTATTACTACGAGGAGGCCGTAAAAGTGAACTTCGCCCCTTTGATCGAAGCCTGAGTGGACCAAGCTGGCTGGAGCAAATGGTATTATTTTTCTCAAATTAATATTGCTCCAAGCCAGATAAGTAACTTGAACTTGTACTTGTATGTTTTTTTGTTATTAAGTAGTTAATCATGTTATGATTTAGTTCGCTAGGTTTATTGCTTTGTTAGTTAGCAAAGAAAAAAATTGGTTGTTGGAGAACTTTCCGAACCTAAATTTTGTTGCACACTTCACTCAAGTTTCCAACTTTAAACAAATCTTGAAAATGGCTTCCTAAACACCAATCAGCTCTAACCTCGCCAAGAAGGCTAAGAAGAAGAAGGGCGAAGCCATCAGGATTATGTCTGCCAAAAAGTCGCTAAGGAAGCAGCTCACAGCTGGGGCAAGCACGATAATGAAAGAGAGCCCAGCTGTTGCAGTCAGGCAAAAAATTGCAATGAAAAAAAGGTGTTGCCGCAGTATTCTACAGGGGCCAAGATAATTTTAAAGCCTTCTGTGGGGCCATCCAGGCCATAAAGATCCAAGTTCACTACGGCAAAGTCAATCAAGCATGTAGAGGCTAGTATTATCGGACTTGCAAAAGTTCCATTCACCAAGACTGTTGAGCCAGCAAAGGCTGTTGCGCCGATAGTGGATCTTGCGCTCCTTAAGTGAATGGAAGAAATAGAAATGAAATTGGCTCAGCGAAAAGTAGAGGAGCAGGCGAGAAAAGAAAAGAAGAAAAGAAGAAGGAAGGAGAGGAAGGAAGCCGCTGAAAAAAAGTAGCGAAGATTGGAGAGATACGCAGAAGCCTCAAAAGTTTGAGAAATTCGCTGTTGAAGAAGCAGGTGCAATTGCCAACAGGGAAATTCACTGTTCAAGATGCGGCAATGAGAACAGTGGATCTCGATGAAAGAAATAAAGATGTAGATAGGGTAAGATTTGATCAAGGGATGTAAGAGAACGAGGAAGAATTTGCAAGTCTCGCTGAGGATCTTATGGAGTTAGAGTAGAGTGAGAAGCGAAGGAGTCGTCGCCCATTGGAGTTGACGCACAGTTGACACCTGGTCAACCTGCTGCTGATCCAGTCGAAGGTGATTTTTTTGAATCTGATAATGAAAAAGACGTTACTCACTGTGAAAGTGAGGCAGATAATGAGTCTGACTCTGACCTGGAAAGAGAGTTAGAGGAATGACTAGCCATTGCAGCCAAAGAAAGGAATGAGCAAGAAAAAGAATCTGAGCCCAAGCCATCACCTAGAAAATGGCCCGCTCTAGCGAAGAAAGTTCAAAAGAAGCTGACCCTAAAAAGAACAATGACCAATGTTTAAGACAGAAAGGCTTCGCAGCTAGATAAGGGCAAGGGAGTAAGGAGCGTAGCTAAAGTGATTCTTGTCCGAACATCATCAACTTCATTATAACCAAGTTAAGGCAAAGTGATTCTTGTCCGAACCAGGTTTTGAGCCAAGCTTCAAAGGATTGCCCAAATCCGTGCATTACCAGATTGAGAGCAGAGCTTGGCTCGATATTTACGTGCCATAAGCTGATGCAAAGAGAGACTGTGTGATCGAGTTTTACGTAAGTATACTCAATCGCTCCAAATATCAAGCGATTATAAGGGAACGCTTGGTCAATTGATCACCCAAGGACTGGAACGAGTTCTTCAGCCTAGACGATGAGGAATCAGACTATGACATGTTGTTGAGGGAACACTCGGATGATGAATTAGTGAGTTGCCTTGATGTCATCGGCGTTGACAAAGTAACTTGGGAAGAATGATAGCAATATAAAAAGTTTCTTGCGGCGAACTTAAATGAAGAAGCTTGCATTTGGGCTTCTTTCATCAGGTCTTGCCTAATGCCCACCACGCATGAATCGACGATGACGCTGCCGCGAGCCCTACTGATCGGCATTATAATGTCTATATTTTCCATCAACGTAGGGCTAATCATCGCCAACGAGATCTGCACCTGGGTTGGGAAGCGAGCGAGTTACTGCATGTTCTCACACTTCATTTCGACACTCAGTAGTTATCAAGGTGTCAGGGCTAGTCCCAATGTTGCAATCTTACAGCGGTGGAAACCTTTGTGCGTCATGACCAAGTCCGTTGCAAAAACTTCTTGCAAAAGCAAAGCAGCAGTAATAACTTCCATCAATAGCCTTGACCGCCAGGTTTGATGCTTATCTTGAGCATCGCCAAGAGCGAGATAGAGTCCTTCAGGACTTCTTCAACCAATTTGAAGCAAGCCTGGTCTTACTAGAGATGCCAAAATCTGTACTCCCTCGTCGAGCATAACCTAGCAAGATCAGTCGAAACCTATCTCGCAATTTAAATTTGAATGATTACTGTTGTTTATTTCGCTACACATATCCATTGTTGTCGCAGCGAATATGTACTTCCTTTGATTTTTTTTTTTTTTTTTTTTTTTCTTTTTTTTTGTAAAAGCTTCAAGGCAATACTATTAACCCTTCGATTCATCAGAGAATTATTATTTTTCTCTTTGCGAATTAGTATGAACTTTCTATCTGTGCAATTCAAGTTAATTTTTTTTATCAAGGAAGTTTATAACTTTTCGATGCTAGAGCGAAACCTTTAATTGGACGGAAAGGAAATTTTGTAAGCAGTAAATGCCTTAGTGATAGCAAATTCATTAAGTTTAGAAATTTACTTTCGTAGAATCTTTCAGCCCGAGCAAACCCAATTAGAATTCACCCAAGCCTTAAACTTTTAGCAAACTTTAAGTTTGGGGGTGCTGAACTTTTTCATTGGGACAATGAAAAGTGTAGGTTTGGGGGTGGGGTTTGCCGAAGCAAAAAATGTAAATATACTCGCGAAAAGTGCATAAATTAAAATGTGCTTCAAGAGCGATTTAGCTAAGAAAAATTAATTGGATAGTCGCCATTTAGCTAAAGTAAAAGGTGAAATTTGTAAGCCTAAACCCAAGGGTGGATAAAGATATGAAAAATTCAAAAATTTCTCAAATAAATGCGAGATCGAAGTGAATCAAAGGGCTAGTAGCCCAAGTTTCTAGGATCATTTCTTCGTTGTTGATTGCTCTAACATCACATACTTATCTTTATATCAAACATTCGATGAAAATTAAGCAAGCGGCAGTAGGAAACGTAAGTGAGGAATTCCCAGCAAGCTGTAAAAGGAGAGTATTCACTTCGGCAAAAGATAAGACGTACCAAATTAAGGGGAGCGAAGGAGCTTAAAGCAAAAAGTTGAATCCAATTGATTAGTAAAGGCTAAAAGGAATTTGCGCGAATTATAAAATGGAGTTTCCTGAAAACTTATAAGTTTCGCCCAACATGGTCTAGTTATAGAAGAACTTAACTTAGAAATTTCCTTGAATTCTCAAAATGATTTGTTGATTGCTTTAGCAAAGTAGAGAATCGATAAGCCGCTGAAGCGAAGAAAAGATAGGAAAAAGCAAATGTTCTTAATTGAAAATTAAGCTATTACTCGAGATGAGCAATAATGCAAGTTTGGGGGTGTGATAACTCTCAAGAATTGAGAGTTTAAGTAACTTAAATTAATATATTTTTAGATAAAATTTGTTATATTTAATTAATAGTGTTTAGAATTCGCCCCCATGTGCCCATTACTATGCTAAAGTGAAATATCCAATAATTTTATGAGTATGATACTTTTCAGGGTTCCGCTGCTGTGAAATATGCAAGAATTGTATATAAATTGTTAAAAAGAGAATTGATACTTTCTAGTTTGTTGCAGTGAACATGGAGCAAAGCGAAACTGAAAAAGGAGCCCTTGCCCAAGCGAAGGCTAGACCGGGCGAGTAGTCTTGGAACCCTTCCTACATCGCCTTAGTGAAGCAAGAAGCAAGCGAGATGGGATGAGTAGTTAAAATATCTCATCCAAGGGACGCGTGGCAAAGATATGAAAGGCAACGATTAATATGAGTCGTTGCTTTGTGTCCACTCTAACATAGTCGATAATGCGGATCGTGGAGTAGGGGTGTCAGAAGTGGAGCAGGCTTTTGGTAGAGTAGCTATCATGGAGTAGGCCATTCACAAAAGCTGTCGGGAGCCCTATAAAAGGCGAGAAGCATCTCCGTTCAAAGAGTTCATAATTTCTTAAGAGTTTTGTTAGTGTTATCTGAGCTCTCTCTATTCCGACTATGTTTTTCTTTCGTTTAGTGTTTAGGGTCGCCGAAGCGATTTTGCTAGGCCGTAGTTGTTCTTTACCGCATTCTAGTGTAGAGTTACATGCTTTTTGTAGAAGTTGTGCTTGTAACTGGACTTTCACCGAAGACATTCAAAGCTATCAAAGTTTCATGAGTTTTCTTCATCTTAACTTGTGCTTGTTTTCGCCTATTATACGTTCTTGCTTACTTAATTTTTCACTTACAAGTATGTTTTTTGTTTCCTTGTCTATTTTAAGAATGCTTACCAGTATGAGTAGCTAAATCTGTTATCGGAAGGTTACGGGGAAATAAGGAGTTTTGCTTAGGCAAAGGGTTAGCGAACTGAACTTTGTATGCAGGCTATTTTTAATTTCATTTACATTCCGTTTGACAAAATGTGTGTAGAACTTTACTTCACTTTGAGAGAAGAAAGTAGAGTGAACTTGCATGTATAACATTAGGATTGCTAGTGTTGCCTGCTAATCGAAGAACACTCAGAGAAAAGGTTGGCCTAATGCCGTAGTTTACGTTAATAGTTGTTTGAGTTTGAGAGAACCAAACTAGGAGCTCGAGAGAGCCAAGGGAAACCTATCGGTTGTTTGCTCTAACTAACCTTGCTGCTTAAGCGACGTACCCCCCAAATCCTTCCGATACTTGCCTCATATTGTTATTTCGTTATTCTGTTATTTCTCTTACTTAATTAGTACTTACTCATTTCATCAACAAACTTTTACACTTGACTCTTACTTGAAAACGAATTGAAGCATGACAAAATCTCTGTGGAGAATGACCTTTACTTGAATTAAAACTTACTACAACATCGACCACGTGCAGTTGCGCGTCTTTAGGAACCTATACACACACTCATTCGCTTAGTTGGAGTTGAGATTTCGTTGAGCAAAATTACTAGTGTCCACGTCATCATATCGTATTGATAATTATTCTTTTAAACTGTTGTGTGTCGGTTTCGTCCCAACACTTATCATATCCAAATGAAGGCATTTAATTACTTTCGGATGCTATTTTGATACTTGAATTTCTAGGATTCCTATGCTGAAGGCATCTTAAAGATATTTTTACTCCTTACTAATTTTTTATTTTACACATTTTGTTGAAAGAACATGTTAACTAATGTTAGATTATAAAGTTCGCTTAGACAATATATATCTTGTTTATATATTAACAAAAGATTGAAAAAAACATATTTAATGAAGTACTGTATGAAGATAATTTTCTATAACACTTTTATTTGATTAATTGGGTTTTAAAAAAAAAAGATTATGTTGTAAAGTTTTCATTGAATGTATTTACATAAAAATTATATGCATGTCTTATTATTATTCAGAAAAGTATGCATATCACAATTTTTAAGATAAAATATTTTTTTAATCAAAACTTACAAAAACATGTAAAAATGTTATGAAAACAAAAATCAATAATCAAACGAAGAATAAAGAAAACGTAAAAGAAGAACAACATAGAAATTTATGTGGTTCACTAACGTTGTGTTAGCTATTCCACAGGCAGAGATGGGGTACGATTTTATTAAGGAGAGGTCGAAAATAAAGAATGAACATCATGGAGGCTAGGGTTTAATTCGAGTTTAGATAGTGCACTCTCATTAAACCCTATTACAAATAAAGGCCCAAATTACCTAAAAGCCTAAATAGAAACAACAATACAGATAAAGACCCCTGCTTGTTGACAGGGCAGCGAGACCTCCGACTAAGTAATCGTAGAGCATTAAATCGTTTCAGGTATATTTCAACAAATCTCTACCTTGACTTGAACTCTCCATCTGATTCAACAGATTATACCAGTAGTATACCAGATGTTCTTGAAGAACCAGATGTAAGCCAAATGCATACCAAACTCATGTGTTTTCTAGATTCAGATGTATACAAAATTTAGATGTATACCAGGTGTACAACGAACTCAGATGCTTGTCCCTCTGCTTCATATGGTGTTATGAAAACGACAATCAACAATCGATCGAAGATAAAGAAAACATGATAGAAGAAGAAATACACAGAATTTATGTGGTTCACTAACGTTGTGTTAGATAGTCCACTGGCAGAGAGAGGGCGATGTTTTATAAAGGAGAGACGAACAATATAGAATTACATAGTGAATGTCAAAATACGGCTCGGGTTTAGTTTGAGTTTATATATGCTCTCTCATTAAACCCTATTACAGAATGCGTAAGCATTAAACAGAATGCGGATGCATAAACAAATGCAGAACGCATTGCAGCAATGCGAGATGCGTTTGCGCGTAGGATGCGCTAAGCGAATGCAGATGCATTCATGCATGCGAAATTAGACGCCCGACTCTTAATCATAGGGTATTAATGCGTTCAAGGCATAACTCAACAGATGGCCCTCTTAGGGACCTCAACAGCTGTAAACATGCCATATAGTACCGCCTTAGTGAACAAATCAACAGGATTATCAACAAAGCTCACTTTCAAAACCTTTATCATTTTCCCATTTTTTAGAAAATGGTACCTTACATCTATGTGCTTAGTTATTTCATGGTGAACTTGATCCTTGGCAAGACATGTAACACTCAAACTATCATAATACACTACTATTTGATCAAGATGAAGATCAAGATCCCTAACTAGACCTTTCAACCATATTCCCTTTTTAGCAGCTTCTGTCAATTCCATATACTCTGCTTCAGTTGTAGACAGACTTACGGTAGGTTGTAAACTAGCCTTCCAACTAACAATAGAACCACCCAGAGTGAAAACATAACGAGTGAATAACCAGTCACTAAACACTGTGTCTCATTCCGATAACAAAACCAACATCAAAACTACCTTTCAGATAACGAAAAATCCTCTTCTAACCTGCCAGTATTCTTTTCTAGGTTTGCTCATATACCTACTAACAACACTAACACCATGGGTGAGGTCAGGTCTAGTGCAGGCCATAACATACATTAAGCTTCCAACTACACTAGCATAAGGAACACGGAACATGTATTTCTTCTCAGCTTCAGATTGGGGTGCAAATTTTAAGGATAAATGAATATTAGCAGCACTTGGGGTATTTGATAGTGCTAAATAATAGCACTATTTAAGTCTCTAAAACTTTGCATTCTACAAAAAAAAAAAAAAAAAAAAAGCAAATACGCGAATTACATAAGAAGGGAATTCAACTTAAACAGTCATATTATTTGGACAGGCATGCCAACAGCATCGCATGATGAAAAATTTGCTAATTGCAGTTTTTAAAATCTAAAACGCATGCATAAGCGCGTAAACAAGGCCACTGTGCACAATTCACTGACGTGTCTAACTTTGTAGGAAAATCGCGTAATTACGGATGGAGAATGAAAGAATGACTAGGACAGAATCGAACAGGAAGGACAGCAAACAAATTGGAATAAAGATGGAAAGAATCAGACGATTAGTGAGGCAATTAATTTAGCACCAAGATTTGGGCGTGCTCGACAAGAAATCGTGGACTCTGTAAATAGAAGATTAATCGAAGAAGAAGGTGTGACAATTCAGAAGGAAAGCTGCCATTGATGGGTGCTCGAGACACCGGAGTCTCCTTGGAGATCTTGGTGGTTTCTGCCCATCTGTAGACTTTGAAGGATTGAGTACCATGGAGTGTCGTAGATGATGATGCCATTGGCAAGAATGACATTGACTCTATTACTCCATAGATATCTAGTAGTTCTGTTGCATATCTTACTCTGTTGTATTGTTTTTGTAGAAGTAGTTGTAGTGCTTTCTTGAATATTAATCCACAAGATCTTTGTTTTAGAATTGATCTCCTGTAAACTCTTTATGCATTATTTAAGACTTAAGAAAGTGGGGGAAGTTAAATAGTATGGCTAGTTAATTTAAAGATCAAGTAAAGGGAGAAAAAGAGTAAGAACGACGGTTGTATTAAATATTCATGAGTCGACTGACCATCCACTTGTGATTGCTTAGCATTTGCCTTGGAAAATGGAATGTTAAGGGCTTAACGTCACCGTGATCACTAGGTAATGCTTAGTCTTAAGTATTTTTAGAGGGGAGTTAGGAATAACCATCTCATAAGCATTGTACCGGCAGGTTGCAGTCAAGTACTCCAGAAGGGGACTTGAAGTTTGGTCCAGTATGTACTGATTTTCTCATGACAACTTAACTTACTTTAAATTAATTCTTACTGCAAACCTCTCTTCATTAGTTAATTCATATAGAATTAGGAAGCATAGTTAATTTGGATTTCAGATAAAGCATAATTGTGGGTGATTGATTTTATAATGTTGTAATTTAATTAAGAATGTGTCGGCTCGCTACCTATGTATGCTCACCTCCAGCTTACTCGGAAGAGAAACCTGGCGGAAGAACCAGCAGGTTATGTTTAGTATGGTGCAAAGTCTTTTGCACCATTAAATGGAGTTAAAGTTAATCTCGCTAGTGCGTGCGAAGCCTTGAGCCTAATCATGTGGAACTGCAGCGGAAGCTGAGTTCTGCTATAACAGCCCAGTTTTCTATTTCGACTTTCAGGTATGTTCGGTTGTATTTTTGGTTGTTCGGTTAGGCCGTTAGGGCAGTTTGAGCCTTTAAGGGCATTTTGGTAATTTTGCCTTCAGAGTTTGGGGCTATTTCTATCTTTTACTGAGTTCGGGTTATTGCTACAGTTTCACGTTTCCAGGGTTAGAGTTGCTTTTTGGGAAGCTTGAAGGTCATTTTGGTTAAAAAGAGAAAAAAGGGAAAAATAGCTATTTATTCCTCCCTCGCCAGGACTCGAAGCTGGGATTGCTTGAAAACTCTATTTAAACCCCCTATTCCTCCAAATCCAAAACCCTAGCCACATTTCTCCATCTCCATTTCTGATCCCTCCCTCACAATTCTCTCCCTCTCCATTCTGCCGAGAACACCAAGCTTCTTTACGAATCTCTTCACCGCCGAGCATCCTTCACGCTGAATCACCATCGCAACCCATTGCGGCTGCACAGATCCAGCTGCATGTATCAGCGAATGCAGCCACGCGATCGCCAGCCACGTCGCAGCACCGCCTCGCCCATATTGAGCCTGCTACCTCACAGCACACCGGATCTCCTTCGTCTGCGATCGCCACCCAGCCTGTTCGCCTCAGTTGAGTCCACGAACGCTCAACGCCGAGATCTCGTCCATCCGCTTCTCTAAGCCGATCCATTGTGCTGTGTTCGTTTCAGATTTCGCTCTAGCGAGTCCTTCGTCGAAGCAAGATGCTCGTCCACGTTGACTCATGGTTCCATGTTCGCTTTGCCGAGTCTTGCACTTCGCCTAGTAGCCCGTCGTTTCACTGCACGCCTTGCTGAGAGTTTTCCTTCGCTGTGTAGCTTGCCCCCGCGAGCAGCCTCGCCGCACGGTCCTTGCAACAACCATTCTCTTGTTGCCGTACGTCCACGAACAGCTTCGCCTTCACCTTCATCGAAGCCTGCAGTCGAGCTTGTCTTCTCGGTTTAGAGGTATTGTTTCCCTAGCTTTGTGTGTGTTGGTCGTTGCTGGTAGATGTTTAGAGTTTGATTAATGTTGTTATCATTATTTGCTAGGTTAGTGTTGTTTTTGCAAGCTCAAGGAGCACTATTGTATGTTTGTGATTTTCTGCTTATTTCCAAGTAAAGATTTTCTTGCTGGGGTTGTGTGGACCCTGCGCTTGCCACTAATAGTTTTTTGGTTGTGTGTTACTGTTTTATAACCATGCTAGTGGATAGGTGTTTAAACGTTATTTCTATTACTGAATTTGTTAGTATATAAGCTTGCCTGTTTATTGCCTATCGATATACTTGTTAGTTGATAGAATTGTATGGCTCGTCTGATAGGATCTGGCATGTAGATTTATGTACCCTGGATTGCACTACTATGTTGCGGTGACTATTTTTATCTGTGATTGTGATATGCTATATGTTATTAATGCTGAACTCTGTTAGCCCTAGGGTACTCCTTAGCTAGATCTTGTTAGGTTGTCAACATCTAGAGGCTAAGAGTGGACCAACGTATATGTCCCCACTGGTCGGGCTGTGAGGACAGATTTCTTACCCCTGGCAGTCGGGTGTGGAGTAGCTACCACACCGGCATAAGCCTAGTTTGTGGCCTGCTAGAGCAGGGTCCTTTCCTTGGTGTAAGCCTGCCTTGGGACGACCTTTAGCTTCAGGCGTTGGGTGTGATTCAGGCTGCCAGAGATTGTACCAAGGGCCTCCTGCCTACTGTGGATCAATGCTCACCTTTTCGAGTCATAAGCATGCGCACCTGGATCGGTATAGTTTATGTAGGCCTACATTTATCCAGTTTGTAAGAGCATGCAGTGTGCACGTATATGCATTAGGCACCGGGAGGAGAGCTCCCTCGGGCTAGTGTATCAGTACACCTTTTCGTTCAGTTGGAGCCTGACACTTGGGTACTCTCCCAAGTGTCTAGGATCAGCATAGTGAGCTGATTCCCTTAGTCGAGAGTTGGAGACTCTTAAGATTCTAGGGGTTATTTTGATAACCCATTTGGAGATCCATAGTGGATCTTTAGCTGAGAGTTAGATACTTTCCATGGTTTGAGCATGTTGTGATTGTACTTGTGTTGAGACTGCCTTAGTGATGTTTTTTTGCTTGTATGCTAGGATGCTAGATGACGTAACTTCCGTACTGTACCCTAGTTGGGGATTCTTACTGAGGGCCTTTGTACTCATTCTTATTTCTGTAGTTTTTTCCACTAGGTAACTTGGGACAGCACCGGGACGGCTAGAGGGGGAGCTGCTTGATCATAGGTGTTCGCTGTCAAAATTTATTTATTGTCTTTAATCAGCATGCAGGATAGTTTCATTCATAAAGGATTTCATGTTTTACGTTGTTTGAATAACTCTGGCCAGAGGCTTAAGTGTGTTTTAATTTGTGAACCGTTCTGAATGAATAAACTGCCATTTATTTTTTATAGTTGTCCTTAAGTTTAATTTTTAACGTATTAAACAATGCATGTTGAGTAAGAACCAGTTTTATGACCATTTTAGAGTCGGGTTCTTACAGTTGGTATCAGAGCTCAAAGTCATAGATTCTGTAGACTAACCTACTGAGTTAGGTCATTTGTCCCCATGATCATCAGCACTCTAATGGTCGTTAGGTATGTCAAAATTTCTTTTGCTAAGGGTTTTGTTTACAGTACTCGCATCTAGCATACATGCCTTCTTTTGTTGTTCGCAGAGAGAGTCTAAGTGTGGACTAGTTTTGTAGTTATGTGTAGATCGCCAGTGTGCTAGTCACACATAGAGGAGCAAGGACGTTTGGTACAGCCAACAGAGGAGTTGGAGCTAAGCCAGCTGTAGATGAGACCACGTCCAGGGTTGACCAGACCCGTAGGCTACCTTTAACCCCGGCTGTTGTTTTGCCTAGAGAGGGAGTAGAGCCTTCCTTGCCTCAGAGTGAGACTCCTGGAGCAGAGTTTGCTTCAGCCAGGAGAGAGATGATGGTTGGTATGTTGTCTCAACAAGGTGCGGAGACTCAGGAGCAGTTGGCAGCGCAACGAGAGGAGTCTCGGGCCTAGATAGCTCAGCTGACACGGTTGCTGCAGCCATGAGAGTCATGGCTAGAGAGATGTTCGTTGAACATCAAGCAGAGAATCAGGAGTAGATCTTGAGCATGACCGATGGACGAGGTGCCAAAGGCCAGATTGTTGAGTCTGGAGTTCTTGTACGAGTTGTCGGTGTTGCCGTCACTAGAGGCTGTGACCTTGTTGGCCTATTTGTAGCAGGGACTAGAGTTTTGTTTTAGCATCACTTCATGATGTGGCTAGAGAATGCTTGATAACTCTCAAGAATTGAGAGTTAAAGTAGCTTAGATTAAGAGATGTAATTAAGAAAATGATTGAATTTAAAAAGCTTAAGTATATAATTTCGCCAAAACGAACATGTTCAGCGAATTAGTGAACAAAAGCCTGGAGGAGGAAAG
>JBBMKA010042865.1:0-21229 GCA_037833695.1 Sechiopsis laciniata | reverse complement strand
GGCAAAGGTGTAGTCAAGGCCGATGGAAGCTTATTCCGTCGGCATAGACCATCTACGCTGACGGAACTTTGTTCCGTTGGCATAGCCTCTGTCGGCAAAAACTGTTTTTCTTATAGTGAATGTTCATTATGTTTTCCCCTCTCTTTAATAAAACGTTCTCCATCTCTGCCCAATGGACTAGCTAACAAAATGTTAGTGAACCACATAAATTTATAGTTCTTTCTTCTATGTGTTTTTCTTTATTTTCGATTGTTTATTGATTTCTGATTTCATAACATTCTATATCAACCATGATTGTAGGACGGCTGCACCCCCTTGATAACCACACACAAAGAGAGAGAAAGAGAGAAAAATAAAATAAAATAAAATAAATTTGTGGCTCTGAGAGTGCCACATCAGCGGGTGCAGTCATGGCTGCACCCAAACCTTCCCTTGTAGGACTAGAGATGGGTGACTTTTTTATTTTATATTTTACATAATTAATATTTATATTCATTTCATTACCTTAATATGATAATGATTGAAAATTGTATTTTGTTTATGTATAGTGATGACTAATTTGATTAAAAAAAAAGGTTAAAATACTACTTTGGTCCCTAAACTTTGAATTTAGTTTCATTTTGGTCTTCCAACTTTTAAAAGTCTAATTTTAGTCCTGGAAATTTGAAGAAAGCTCAAATTTGGTCCCTACCGTTTATTTTTGTCCAGATTTCCGTTAAATTGGATGGAAAGTTAAAAAAAAAAAAAAAACTCACGAGTTCTATTTCTTTTCAATTTATTCTCATTTTATTTTATCTTTCTCTCTCTTCAACTCGGTCATTCTCATCTTTTCATGTGGGTATTTACAGTCGAGCAATACTTAGGTAAAGGTGTGTAAGTATTTTGAAAATACTTACCCATCTTTAAAACCACACATTTTTATTTTTTGCATTTCTCTTTCCACTTTAGCATTTCTCTCTCCATCAATCAAAGCAAATTTTTTTTTAAAAGTAAAAATATGTGGCTCTAAGGTGGGTAAGTATTTCTAAATACTTACCCACCCTTACCTAAGTATTACTCTTTACAGTCTCAGATGGCCAAGGTCTCCATGAACACGAACGTGGATTCACGACCCCGAAAGTATTTATTCTATCTTCCTAACACCTCTTCGCCTCCCCCATTTTCTCTTCACAAAAAAAACCTCAATTTCACACTCTAATCCACATAACATGCGATTGGGGGTTTGATTATAGTAAAGGAGAAGAAGTATCATATCACAGAGAGTTAAAATAAAATCATACCCATTTCTTATTTTCTTCTCTCTATTTGAAATGAAACCTCAAGGTAAATGTGAAGGAGCAATACATAACTTTTTGTCCCCTTCCCTTTTTGCCTCCACCTTCACCGATTTTGGCGTCAACTAAAAAACTAAAATACCTGTTTTGATCGTCAATGACCAAAACAGAGAGAGAAAACAAATAAATCCAAACCCCAAAGTAAAAGAGACAAATTTGGGTGAAGAAACTATGCCTTAATTTTGCTTAACAAATGAATTTAAAAAAAAAAAAAAAAAAAAAAAAAAAAAAAAAAAAATCTGAGAGGAATTGAGGTTTCAAGTTTCAAGCATAATTGGGGGGTTTTTCCATGGCTGGAATTGGGAAATTGGAAATTTTCACTGTCCTTGTAGCCCATTTTCATAGCCAAGCAGACCATAAATACCTCAATTAAAGTTCCATGTTATTCTCCGTAAATACCCACACGAAGAAGATGAGAATGACTGAGTTGAAGAGAGAGAAAGACAAAATAAAATGAAAATAAGTTGAAAAGAAACAGAACTCGTGAGTTTTTTTTTTTTTTTTTGTAAACTTTCCATCCAATTTAATGGAAATCTGGACAAAAATAAACAGTAGGGACCAAATTTGAGCTTTCTTCAAAGTTCAAGGATTAAAATTGAATTTTTGAAAGTTGGAGGACTAAAATGGAACTAAACTCAAAGTTGAGGGACCAAAGTAGTAGTATTTTAACCTAAAAAATATTTATATTTGAAATGTATTGATGAACCCGATGACCCAACTCAATCCAATCCGAAAATATAAGAGTTGGGTTGAGTTGGAAAAGTGACCAGTTCGAAAAATTTTGGTTGGGTTGAAAACCTCTCTCAACCCAACCCATGTACACATTTGCATCTTTTATTAAAAAAAAAAACAAATAAATAAAATAAAAAGAACTGGATTACCTTCTTCATGAAGAAAAAGGATTGATGTGGATCGTGCTTTGTTATTAACCTCGATAACCTTCCTTGGGAACGAATGGATTAGTGATGTGTTGGTTATTTTGATTGGTGACAATTCATTTCAACTTAATCATCATGGAGTGGCCGAGAGGTCAAATGAGATCTTGTGGTGCTTAAGGTGATGGGTTCAATCTATGGTGACCATCCACCTACCTAGGAATTCCGTGTACCCTGGTATTTAACTTTCATTTTTTGTAATTATCTCTAATGTATAAAATAATTCCATCATCTCATTTCTCTTATTTTCTTGTATAGAAAATAAAATGTTTGAATACCATTTTGGTTAACTTTGATCAATTTTATTTCATTGGCTTCTAAACTTTTAAATATCCAATTTTAGTGCCTTGTCTTTTAAGTTTGTTTCATTTTTGTCCCTAAACTTTGAAGTCTTTAAATTTAATCCTTAGACTTTAAAAAATGTTTAAAATTAGTCCCTATGATAAATTTTAAATTAATATTAATGGAAATCGATTCGATAATGTTAATAATTTTAATAAAAACTAAGAAAAAATTTGAACATATTTTAAAAATTTGTTAAGAAAGATGGTAATTTTTTTAAAAAAAGTTATGCCAATTTAGTATGCTTTGTAGAATTAGATTTGCATCCACAAATGCCCAAGTATATGCAATCTGCAGTCAAGTGATAAGTAATTTAATCACTCTTTGCAGGGACTTGGAATTCACTAGACAGATTGTAATTTAGAATCAAATGCGAGAAAATAAATATCTGAGAATTTTGGGTTGCGATTGTCTTCACCATTTAGCAAAGGGGGAAAATGAGTCATAACAGGAATTTAGGAGCAAGGCTACAGTTAAAGTATGCATAGGAAGCTTCAGCCGTACTTGGAGTAATGATGTGGTAAGGAGAAATTTTCATACTTCACTTATCTAAATCTTTTCTTCCGCATTCATTCACACTAAGTCTAACTTTCGCTGCAAATAAGTGTTGCAAATTAGTACAGTGAGTCACATGCAATAGTATAACGTTCATTCCTAAACTCTTCTTTAAAGCATAAGAGATCTTACACTAATATACTGAACATGTGAATTAGACTTAATTTACTTCTTCTCCCGAATTAATAACTTACAAGTTCATGTCGATAACCGATCAATATTTACTGTAAATTTAAACTCTAATTACGCATGCTTCAATTAACACCTCCTTATTTACTCCTAGCACATGCTTCTACAATCCCATTTTTCCTTAACGTACGCTTTAGTGAAATTAGCTCATGATAAAGTTAAAGTCAACAATTGTTGAACGAACTTGATGCATAGCAAACGCAACAATGGCGAGGAACGAACCAATAGATCAGAGCATAACTTCGAGAAACAATAATAAAAAGAAAGATCGAAAGAGAAATAGATAGAGAAGAATCAACACAAGAATTATAGTGGTTCGGCTCTTTGAGCTTAATCCACTGTGGAACTGAGAGAGGGTGTTTCAATTGATTAGAACAATTTTCTTATATAGGAGAAAAAATCAGAAAACCCATTTAAGGCAAAAAAGAAAGCAATTGCAACTTTTCTCTTCAATTGCCGAAAGCTTCTTTCAAAAGGTAAAGTTTGTTTCAACCATAGTTAGGAAATAACCAACCCATTTAAACAACTAACTCAACCATGGTTGCTTCTAAGATGACCACAAGACCTTTGGCTACTGTGAAGCTAATAACAAATCACCCTTTGATTCACAGAAGTCCCATAGAACTCTCAGTTCCTACCTTAGAAAAAAAAAATTTAGCCACAATCTATCTGCAACAATCTGCAGAGATAATCAAAACGATCCTTAGCTAACACCTTGGTAAGTAAGTCAGCAGGATTGTGTTCAGTACTAACTTTATCCAGTATCATTTTGTCATCTTGGATCATTTCTTTAACGTAGTGATAATGCGCATCAATGTGCTTTATTCTGTTATGGAATGTGGGATTTCAAGATAGAGCTAGAGCACTTTGATTATTGCAGAAGATCTTCACTAAGCTCTCTTCTTCAAGCATTTCATTAATAAGCCCCTCTAACCATACCGACTCTTTTACACAATCAGCTAAGGCAATGTATTCAAATTCTAGGATAAAGCTACAGTTGATTGAAGTGAGGATCCGTATAAAGTAAACACATATGCAGTCAAGGAAAGAAGTTTGTCTAAATCTGCAACATAATCTGAGTCAGAGAATCCTATGATTGGATCATTTGCATTCTGGCTTTTACTATATAATAATACCTTTGAAATTGACCCTCTGATGAACCTCAATATCCATTTTGATGCTTCTCAATGATACTTTCCTGGTTTGCTCATAAATCTACTCAATACACTCATAGAATGGGCAATATCAGGCCTGCAACAGTTCATACAGTACATTAAACTTCCAATCACATTGGAATAAGGGATATTTTTCATTTCTTTCTTTGCATCTTGATTGGAGGGAGACTGTTTAAGGGATAGCTTGAAGTGTTGAGCCAAAGAGGTGCCATTTGGTTTGCAATTATTCATTTGATATTTGCTCAGTATTCCATTCAAGTAGTCCTTTTGTGTAATTGACAGAGTATTCAAAGATCGATCTCTCATCAATTCCCTGCCAAGGATTCTTTTGGCATCTCTAAGGTATTTCATCTCGAATTCATTACCAAGCTCATTTTTTAATCAAATCAATCTCTGACATTCTGCTTGATGATATTAGTATGTCATTTACATACAACAAAAGGAGGACGAAGTAGTCTTTGTCAATTGTCTTTCTGTATACACACGAGTCAAAAGAATTTGGGACAAAGCCTTTACTTCTGATAAAATTTTCAAATCTCCCATTCCACTGCCTTGAACTTTGTTTAAGACCATATATAGATTTTTGTAAATGGCATACCATATCTTTCTTCTCCTTGTTTTCAAAACCAGGTGGTTGTCTCATGAATATATCTTCATCCAAGGATCCATAAAGAAAAGCGGTAGTCACATCCATCTGTTGCAGTTCTAAATTCCTTTGCACAACGATTGACAACATGGATCTTATGGAAGTATGTCTAACAACAGGTGCATATACCTCATTCAAATCAATTCCTTCAACTTGTGTGAACCCCTTTGCAACCAATCTTGCCTTATACCTAGGATTTTCTAATCCATTTATGCTTGGTTTTATTTTAAAAATCCATCTATAGTCAATCACTTTCTGATCAGTAGGTTTCTCAACAAGGATCCATATCCTATTTTTGTGCAAAGAATTAAGTTCACATGTCATGGCTTGTATCTAGAAAATAGAATCTGCTGAATTAACCGTCTCCTTATAGGAATTAGGTTCTTTGTATAAGCTACTTGAATCATAATAGTTGAAAGCATAACCAACATAACCTTCATCATCCAACATAACTTTCTGATCAGTAGGCTTAACTCATTTTCATCAATGGTTGAGTTATTTGCAGGAATATCAACTTCACCCTCTGAATCCGAACTCCTTGTAATTTCTTCTTCAGGGTGACTATGATCAATAGATGCTTGAGTTGGATCTGAAGTTTCAACATAAATTTGAAATTCTAACTGAATTTCAAAACCATTAATTTCGTCTTCCTTCAACATCTGTTCTTGATGACTACTCCTCCAAGGCATAACAGATTCATCAAAGGTTACATCTCGACTAACAAAAGATCTTTCATTCCATTTTTCTAGAGACCATAGCTTGTAACCCTTAACACCAACAGGATAACCAATAAACAGGCATTTGATGGCTCTTAGTTTAAGCTTTCTTTACTTCTGATGTGCATAAGCAAGGCAACAAAAGGTTTTTAAATGATTCAGCTTAGGAGGATATCTTGTCCATAGTTCTAGAGGTGTTTTGAAATTCAAAGCTGTAGATGGGCTACGATTATGATGTATGTAGCTGTGTTCACAACTTCTCCCCAAAATCTCTTAGGCATCTTAGCACATGAAAGCAAGTACCTAACTCTTTCGAGAATTGTACGGTTGTATCTCTCAGCTAAAGCATTTTTTCACGGTGTTCTAGGGACCGTCAAGTGTCTCATAATGCCATTTTCTCTACACATATTTTTTAAATCTTGACTGAGGAACTCAAATCCATTGCTAGTTCTGAGAGCTTTAATTTTCTTCCCAGTTTGTGTCTCCACTAATGACTTCTATTCCTTGAATTTGTTATATATCACATCTTTGGACTTCAACATATACCCATAATTTTATTGAATAGACATCAATAAGGGATAAGAAATATTTGGCTCCACCATTAGTACTAACTCTTGCTGGTCCCAAAAGATCAAATTGGATATAGTCCAGAATTGCCTCAGACTTGCTGATGGATTTGCTGAACATGTTTCTGGTAGCTTTTCCCATTATGCAGTGCTCACATATTGTCATTTCACCTACTTTTCCTTTACCAATGAGACCTTGTTTTAAAAGATGATTGAGACCAGTAGAACTGATATGTGCCATTCTAGCTGCCATAACATAGCTGATCTTGTGGCATTTTCAACAGTAAGGGTAGTCTCCACATTGTCTACCACTCCATCTAAAACATAAATTCCATTAGTTAAAGTAGCTGTAAGTTTGGTTTCTGAGTCTTTGCATATTATAAGAGATCCATTGATTGAAGTGTAACAATAACCACTTCTATCCAAAGTCCCTAAGGATATGAGATTTCGTGTGAGTCCTGGAACATATCTCACAGAAGATAATATCTTAATTTCTCCATTATTCAATTTTAATGCCACTGATCCAATCCCTTAACTTTGCATTCTTCATTGTTTCCCATAACAAACCTGCCTGTTTCACATGGCTCTAAAGATACAAAGTAATGTTTGTTGGAGGTCATATGGAAAATGCATCCGGAGTTCATGATCCAATCTAACTTCTTCTTCTTAGATATATCAATAACAAGTACTTTAGCTTAATGGTATCCATCAAGGTTTAGCAAGCAATCTTCCTTTTCTTTTAGGAACAGGACATTCAAACTTGGTATGTCCAGTCTTTCTACAATAATACCACTGCTGTTGGCTTGAACATTAACGTTCGTGACATTTTGCTTATTGCCAGGTTTATAGCTTTTCTTGAGATGACCCTTACTTTGCTTGTTTTTCAAGAATAAGGCTTCAGATTCTTTCTTCTCAGATTTGAACTCCAATTCTTTGGATTTGAACGAATTAAAAATGATATCAACAGTCAATGTATCGCGCCCATATTTTAGCGCGTTCCTGACTTCTTTGTATTTCTCTAGCAGTGAATTAGAAGGATAACAACTTCATTATCATCATCAATTTTTTCTCCTGAGTTTGTGAGGTCCATCAAAATTCTATTGAATTCATCAACATTTTCATCCAAATTTTTAGATGAATCCATTTTGTACCCGAAGAATCTTTCCTTTAAGAAGATCTTGTATGACAACGTTTTAGGAACAAAAATTTCACTTAACTTCTTGCACAATTCTAGCAGTTCTTCTACTTCTCCTAATCGTCTAAGAACATTATCGGATAAATGCAGAATGATAGTGCTATATGCGATATCAAGCGTTTCTTGTTTTTCACTTTCACTTAGAGTAGTAGTCCACTTACTTGGATCTTCTAGGGCTCGAGCAACCTTTATCTGGATTAGCAACACCTTCATCTTTCTTTTCCACAATGTAAAATCTCCTTTGCCATCGAACTTTTCCAATTTGAATCTGGCAGACATTTTTACTTTGTTCTTTCAGATCAATAGCTCATTTAGAAAATTTCTAATTCAGAAGATCTGATCTTAAATGGCTCTGATACTAATTGTTGAAAGAACTTGATGCACAACGAACACAACAATGGCGAGGAATGAACCAATAGATCATAGCACAACTTCGAGAAACAGAAATAAAATGAAAGATCGAAAAAGAAAGATATAGAGAAGAATCAACACAAGAATTATAGTGGTTCGACTCTTTGAGCTTAATCCACTATGGAACCGAGAGAGGAAGTTTCAATTGATTAGAACAATTTTCTCAAATAGGAGAAAAAATCAGAAAAATCATTTAAGGCAAAAAAGAAAGCAACTGCAACTTTTCTCTTCAATTGTTGAAAGCTTCTTGCAAAAGGTAAAGTTTGTTTTAACCATAGCTAGGAAATAACCAACCCATTTAAACAACTAACTTAACCGTGGTTGCTTCTGAGATGACCACAAGACCCTTAGCTACAGTGAAGCTAATAACAACAATAGATATGAAATAGCATGAAGACATAATGAATGAAAAATGAATATCAATTGCAATCGAAAGGTTCTGAAGTAAACTAAACTACAAAATGTAAACTCTAACTAAGAAAGCAATAAAGATACTAAGAACTAATTGACGGCTGCTATTGGTTGGAAAACTTTGGCTAAAAAACCCTAGAACTAATTCGTTCTAGGGTTTGGTACTATGCGACTCATTCCAAATTAGGACTTGTCGTGGGCTTTCAAATTTCCTCTTATTTAGACCTTCAGCAATTTGGACAGCTTTGGAAAGAATCTCGAATTTTTTCTGATTTAGATCTCCCGAAGATTTTCTTCGCTTATGAGTTGTGATAGTTTATTCGCTTTACGGTTCTTTTTCTTCACTGAGATTCCGCTTACGTTTCGCTTTTGGGAGTCTGTTCATCACGTCGCTTTTGATATCCAGCAAAGTAATTCATGTCAGTTCGCACTTCTTTAGAAATTGTATAAACTTTGCTTTTCTTTTGTCTTATTTAATCCTAATTTCTCCTTTATTTTCCTAATGCGTCAACATTGGCTTTGATACCAAACTTGTCATTTTTATTGGCGTTAATAGCTCTAAATCCTATCAACTATTGTGGAGAATGATTCAAATATATGTAAATATTAACTCTATTTGAGAGTTATAGAAAGATAATAAAAAAAATTCAATAAAGACTAATTTAACATATTTTGAAAATTTAAGAACTAAAATTAAATATCTGAAAGTCTAGGGATTAAAATATAATAAATTTGAAAGTATAAGGATCAAAATGGAACACACGTGAAAGTTTAAGAACTAAAATTAGACAATATTGAAAAGTCTAAGGAACAAAATGGAATAAAATTGAAACTCTTAGGAACCAAAATTGATAGTTTAACCAAAATAAAATTATGAGATAGTTCCACTTTTTCAAACAGCTTCATACATTAATTTTTATCCATCTCAATACACGCACATTGCAACTTTACAACATATTTCATATCAATGGCTTCCTATTCATAACAAATTAACAAAACCCTCATTTAGACATGGGTGTAATCTCTCTCTTTCTCCATAACATTTTTTAAGAGAGAAATCTAAAGTTATTTGGATGACATATGATGAATAATGGTTGTAAAATTTAAGTCCATTGATTGAGTTGACCAAGCTTAATTTAAAAGGCACCAGCCTCTAGTTGTGCTTTCAAATCTTTCCTCAAAATCTTGCCCGAAGGAGCAATTGGAATTGAATCTACAAATATAACCTTTCTAATCTTTTTGTAATATATCACCTGCACACCCACATAAATCCATTCATGTTATTATTAATATCCACCAACAGCTCAAATTTTTTTTGTAGAAAAAAAACATAAATTATACACATATGCATTAGAAATATTTGACTCAATGAATGACGAGATTGATTATCTGGTTTGGTGTTAATCAGATGCTTAATCCTCCTTACACTTTTTATATTTGGTTTGGTCTTTAAATTTTATAAAATATCTTAAAGGACCTTAAGCTTCCACTTTTGTGTTCAATAAATCTTTTAACTTTTAAAAGTATTGAAAAGTCTTTAAACTTAAAATTGTGTGTCTAGTAAATATAATTTAATAACCAAACCATTCTTTTTTTTTAGTTACAACTAATGGGGGTGAGGAATTCAAACTCGCAACTTCTTGGTCATCAAGTTTATACTGATGTCATTGAGCTACCACTTTTGTTGGCATTTAATACTCAAACCTTAAATTTTTAGGCTATGTTTGATAACCATTTGGTTTTTTGTTTTTTGTTTTTGAAATTTAAACTTATTTTTGTTCAAATTTCCTAAGATGTGTTTCATTTTTCCTACAATCTATTCATTTTCCTTAAGAAAGTATGTGAATACTAACTAAAAATAAAAAACAAAAATGAACTTTTACGAGCTACTTTTTTTGTTTTCAAATTTTGGATTGGTTTATAAGAATATAGGTAGAATGTAGATATCTAAGTAAGAAAAAATATATGGAAAGATAGTTGCTGTAGGCTTAAATTTCAAAAAAATAAAATAAAATAAAATGGTTATTAAACGCGGCTTTAAGTTTTGGTTTATTTTTTAAAATTGTTTGAATATGTTTTTTGGACCTATTAGAAACGAAACTTAAAGCTTATAACCTATTAAATAGTTTAAAAAGTTTATTCACCTATTAAATATAAAATTGGGAATTTCAAGTACTTATGTCTAAAGTTCAAGAACTAACTAAAAACAAACTTGCAAGTTTAAGGAGTATACTAAGACTTGTAAATTATTTTTGGAAGGAAAAGTTTAAACCTCCAACCTTAAAATGAGACCATTTTTTTTTTTTGAAAATGAGACTAAATTTATATGTAGATACCCTTAATGTTGGATTTAGCTTAGTCCAACTCATGGTGATCAACTATTTTCACACAACAATTCATCTGATCCTATAATTTTAGGTGTCAAGAAAATTTAGAAAAAATTAATTTTTAGATAGGTGATATCATAAATTAAATTCATAACCATTTGGTTCTCAAATTAAACTTAAATTTTAATTTATATTAAATTAGAATTAAAAGATATACATGCTTTCTTCTATAATATATATTATATATGTACATGCTTTTAAAAAAAAAAAAAATCGAGCTAACTTATAAAATGAATAAGAAAGAAAAAGAGAATAAAAATAGAGGTACCAACCTGATCTGAAATATACTTTTTTATTTCATCCTCACTAATCTTGGAACCTTTAGATTTAACAACAAATGCAACAGGAATCTCTCCAGCTTCTTCATTTTTCATACTGTCAGCATGGAAACAATTTCTTTATCTAAAGATTAAAAAATAAATAAAAAAATAGACAAGAAAATTATGTGTGATCGGCTACAAGAATGTTCATGAAAACTTACGGTATGACAGCAGCAGAAGAAATGTTGGGGTTTGAAATCAAGAGAGCTTCAAGCTCTGCTGGGGCCACTTGGTATCCTTTGTATTTTATCAGTTCCTTCAATCGATCGATGATAAAGACCTCGTCATCGTCGTCGATGTACCCTAAGTCCCCGGTGTGGAGCCACCCATCTTTGTCTATCGTCTTCTCCGTTGCTTCTTTGTTGTTAAGGTAACCTGTCAAACATGTTCAAACTATTTTGTTGAACTTTAAGCTTATGCTATGTTGGTAAAATATTATTTGAACTTATTGAAATGTAATATTTGTGATTAACCTTCAAACAATATTTGTTACACAATGTCCGAAAGACCAAAAAGTTAGGTAGAACTCGAAAAAACTTTAAACAATACTTGCAATAATTTATTTAAACAATACTTTCTTTAACCTATCTTTAAACAATAATTTGTTCTAAAAATTTGTTATACATAGATTTTTTTTTAATTATACATAATTAATCCTCTTTTAAAATTCTTTTAAATAATAAATGAAATTAGATTAAAATCAACATATTATTTCATGAGCAAAAAAATATATGATAGATATTATATTAAAAATATATTTAAATATTCATAAATTATATATAATAATAATAATAATAATAATAATAATAATATTGATTGAATTAGATATTGTATCCATTTTATTCAAAATACTTCCGTCTCATACATTGATTTCAATTTTATTTCCACCCCTTTTTTGCTGAATACTAATTTAATTCTCTTCTCTTTCTTTCCTCCAAAATATTAATTTCTTCCCTTCTCTTTCCTATCAAATACCTCAAAAATTTCTTGGTCTTAAATAATTATTTAAAAGAAAAACTTGGATAGATTCTAGAAAATACTAAAAACATACTTTTGAGCATTTGTAAGTACAATAAGTGGCACATAAATGATGTAAATATATATAAAAAAAATGCATTAAAAATTATTTTTAAAAAAATAATAATTTGACTAATAAAAGATAAATAATATATTAAAGATCTATCATATTATTATTCTAACAAATTATGAGATGTATGTATAGGTACATCTCAAGAATAGAGATGTTCATTTGATCTCGTGGAGACTCGCCCCTAATTGGACGGTAAATTCTCGTTTAGGTGGGAAATAGGAAAGTAGGTGGGATGAAAATTTTCTCCCGAACTAAATGAGGATCACGACAGAGAACGTATTCCTTATCCATGTTTTTCCGCTCTTTTTCCGTTTATGTTTATATTTATTTTATTTTAGTGTTTTATCCATATATACACATAAAAGTATGAATATTTCCTTTAAAAAAAATTTAATATATAGTTAAAAATTAATTACTAATTATCCTTAAAAGTTAACTATTGCTTTAATAAGATTAAAAATCAACTATTTGACAATTTATCAAAAAATGTTAGATTGAATTGAAATTTGAAAAAAATAAATAAATAGAGAATAATTCTCACCGGGGACATGATCCCCACAAATTATCCATGGGGAATCTCCACCTCTATCTCCACAAAATTTAACCAATAAAATTTATGAAAATAAATATTAAAAAGAGTGACGAAAAAGAAACGGTAAAATCATTCACATCTCTATTCAACGAGTATTCAGGTTTTGCAGATTATTTAAGAAATGAGAATACAGAAGAGATTTTGAATGGTCAGACTTGCCTTTCATGATCTGGGAGCCACGTATGCAGATCTCGCCAGGCTGATTACGTGGCAAGGAAAGAGCGGTTTGAGGTTGGATGATCTTCACCTCAGCATTTCTTACGATGGTCCCGCACGCACCTGATTTCACCTCAAAGGGTTCCTTCGCAAACGCCAAACTCATTGAAAGCACCGGCCCTGCCTCTGTCATTCCATAACCCTACACATTTACCAATTTTTCTTTTTATTTCATACAAAAAAAATAAATAAATAATAACTTCAAAATTGATATCCGCAATAAATTTGAAGTCTATTTTAAAGACCAATTTTAAGCTTTAAGTATAAAAATTAAAAATGTGATATTGCCAATCAAGTTCATAAATGACCGCAAAATATATATATATATATATATATATTTTAGTTTTAAGATTTGGAACCTGATTTTAATTTGATCTCTATATTTTAAGATTGAATATTTTTACTCTGACATGTTAATAATATTTATTTTTAATCTCTTGACTTAAAAAAATTTAGTTAAATAAAATAATCTTGATTAAAATGATAATTATACTAATTTTAAATTTTAATATGATGATGAAATAATTATTTTTATTTTTCGTGTGTAAACTAAAAAAAGACTATAAAACTAAAAATGAATATTATTGAAATATCATAAATAAAAATATTTAATTTTAAAATATAAAGAATAAATTAAAATTATATCCTTAACCTAAGGATTAAAAGGTAATTTTTCCATTATGATTTATATTATTACTTTTTTTTAGAAATTTATATTTTTACTTAATATTTTGCATAATCAGTTTTTTAGTTTAGGATCTTTATTTTAATTGTAATAATTTTTAAAAGAAAATAATTTACACAGACTAAAATATTTCAAATTTTACTCAATTGTATCAATTTGACTGAATCAAATTGAGACTTATATTTTGTAGCTATGAATTCAACTTGATTGAATTAATTTTTACTATACTTAATTTATTTCTAAAAATTTTTACTTCTTTTTTCTGTGTTCATGAAAATCCATTTTTTCTATTTTATTAGATGTACTCAAATTCTAAAATATATAATTTGAAAACTTATAATAAAGATTTTGAAAATTAACCTATTTTGTGTAGGTATATAATCAAACTTACTAAAACAAAAAAAAATGATTCTAATGATAATTGACATATATCATAAATTTATAAGTTACAGGTTCAAATTTCCACTTCAAATATCAACTTTATTTACCTGTCCGAACTTGGCGTTCGGGAGCTTGGCCTTAATGGCATTCTCGAGGTCCTTGCCCATGGGGGCAGCGCCCGACATGGCGATACGAATGGACGACAAGTCGTAACGGTGAATGTTTGGATTTTTAGCCAAGTCCATGAAGATGGGAGGGACGAAGGGGGCTACTGTGGCCTTGTGGGTCTGAATGAGGTGAAGCAGAGACGACATGTCGTACTTTTTTATAATGAGAATGGTGGCACCGACACGTAGTCCGCAGAGGAGAACAGAATTGAGTGAGTAGATGTGGAATAAAGGAAGAACACAAATTATGACGTCATTGCTTTTTAAATTTAGATTTGGATTCTCTCCGTCCACCTAAATAACAATAGCACCATGCATAGAGATTAGTCACTAAATTTAAAGTTAAAAACTCATTTGATGAAATGGTAAATTATATGGTTGGATGAAAGTTTGAATTTAATTTTTATGGTTTGAAAATCTAAAATTTAATTTTTATGGTAAGATAAAAATCATACGCATCAAAATTTATAATTTACATAAAAATAAAATTATTAGAATTCTTTACTTTGATATCTATGTTTTTAAAATACAATTCAAAATTTGAAAACAAAAATAATAACCTTTTTTTTTTGTTTTTGAAATTAGATTTCAATTTTTTTTTTTTTTTTTTTTTTTTTTTTTTTTTTTGAGTGAACAAATTTAAAATTCAAAAACTAAAAAACAAAAATAAAAAACCATGTCTTTTTTTTAAACCAAAAAAACCATGTAGTTATTAAAGGAGAGTCTAAGAAATTTGTTATTATTATAATTTTTTTTTTTTAATTTTAAGACTTTATTTGTTAGGAGGTTAATATTGTGAAAGTTTAGTCTTTATTTATTAATCTATCAGTTTCTTTTTTTGTGAAATTAAACCTACTACTCAACATTTATAGATTTGATTGTTTTGTTATCTAAACCTTTACTTATGTTTTAAATTCAAAATCAAGTCATATTTTGCAACTAAAAAAAGTAATTTTCCAAAATTAGTATTTAATTAAAGTTTTAAATACTTTATGGAAATGAAAATCATTATAGAAAAATTTAAGTGAAAATAAATTTAATTTTCAAAAATCAAAAACAAAAAAATGACATTATTATTAAATAGACCATTAAAGACTTATTTCAAAAAAAAAAAAAAAACAATAATAATTTAATAGAGTAAATTTAATTAAATTTTACAAACTTTTCATCACTATTAGTTCAAAGGTATTTACCTCATAGTATTTTAAGTTTTTTCAGTTAAAAATAATTTAATTAACACCAAGACTATAAAAGCTAATACTAATAATAAAGAGTAAAAAATAAAATTGTACAGTCCTTTTTTTTTTTTTTTGAGAAAAAAATTGTAGAATCTTAATTATGAAAACTAAATATAAACTAAATTCAATAGGGAAAGAATAAAAATGTAATATTTTAAAATTTAGGATCCAAATAGATTTTTCAAAGTCATGGAAAAAACATAAACTTTAAAATAGAAATTAAATGAAAATTATAGTGAAAATTTAGAGCCAATTTAGAGACAATTTAGAGTGAATTATCCAAATATTCTTATGGTTCCCACTATTGAAGGACTGTTTTTTCTTCGAAATATAGATAATACTTAAAAAAGCTAAAAAAAAAAAACATTTTCAACACGTGTAAAGAAACTATACATTTTGCATGGTTATTAGATACATCACAATTTTTTTTTTTTTTTTTAAAGATACATCACAAATAGTTTTCTTTTTAATCTTTTTATTTATAAAATAGAATTTTGTGAAATCAATGCCTCGTATGCAAAATGTGGGAGTGGTAGATTTTATTTTATTTTAAATATGTAGGAGAGTTAGAAAAAAATAAAATAAAAAACTTAAATTACATCAAAATTAAATGCACACAATAATACTTATCCATCTTACTAAAGACTCAAGTCACCAGTCAACAAGAACAGTAATTTAGTTTATCAGTGTTGATTTGGTGATCAATAAGTTCGTTTTAAATCTTCCACCTCAAATAATTATAACTAAAAAAAAATCCAAATAATTTTTATCTACCTTTATAATCACGTATTTTTAGTTTAAAAAAAATATAGATAAAAAAAGGAAAAATATATGATCATAAAGGAGGTTAAGCAAGAGTTATGTCCTTGCTTACCAAGTATTGATCATGCCCAAAATGGGGTTTAAAAAACGGTTAATAAACTAAAACATTAAACGTCGCCGGCGGCGAGTTTTCCGACCTGTTGAGCAACGCTAGTAACAAGAGATTTATGCGTAAGCATAACGGCTTTAGGAATGCCAGTAGTTCCGGACGAGAACGGAAGCGCCACAACATCATCCGCCTTAATCTTCACCGCCGGAATCTCATCCACCTCCGCCGCCAAAAGCTCCCAAAATCTCAAACAACCCTCCGCCGGCGAGTCCGTACACAAAACCTTCACCCCATGTTCCACAGCATATCCCCAAACCTTCTCCACACACCCCGCCTCTGTAACAATCGCCTTCGGCCTGGACGCCGCCAACTGCTTCACGATCTCCGCGACAGTGTAGCGCGGGTTTGCGGTGGTGGCGATCGCGCCGAGGTGCGATGCACCGAGGAAAGCGAACACGAAATCTACACTATTGTGTAGGAGAAGCATGATGACATCACCTTGTTTGATGTTGATTTTGTTCAGTCCGGCTGCGATGCGCCGGGCTGAGACGTCGACATTGGCATAGGTGTGGACCTTGCCGGTGTCGGCGTCGATGAGACAGGGATGGTGGCGGAATTGGGAGAGGTTTTGGAAGCAATACGTGTGGAGAGGGAGGTTGTTTGGGATGTATATGTCTGGGAGTTTTGATCGGAAGATGAAATCTTGGTCGTTTTGAATTTGGGGTTCCATTTTTTTTTCTTTTGGGTGTTTGGTTGCTGAGAAAATTAGGTGATAACTTATTTGAGTTATATATGCAAAATAAATTTATGTAGCAATTAAACGGTGTATATATGATAAAAAAAATAGGGTTAAAATATTCATAAGAAGGGAAAAAAATAATTTTTAAAATATAGTAACCAAATAATGAAATATAAAGTTTAGGAACTAAAATAAGCCAATGTTTATTCAAAAAAAATAAATAATAATAATAAATAAGCGGATGTTTTTCCATTTTTAAAAAAGTATTTTAAACAAAGACTTCCCCTTTGTTTATTTGTTTTAGTTTTATTTTTGAATTTTTTGTTTTAGTTATTTAAAACTTAAATTTTTTATTAATTAGATGAAAATAGGATATAATATCATTTAATTTAGAAGAATTAATAAAAGTATGGTTTATAACAATCAATTTTACAGAAATCCCATCGTTTACCCTACTTATTAGGGTGCAAGATATTTGATTGAATGGCTTTAATTTTATAAAAATCTTATCTATTTATTTATACATTTTTATATGAGAAAAACTTGCAAGTATCTTGTCCATACTTACCCCTATATTGTATGGATAATAATTAGCCAAAAAAATTATGTCATATTAGATAAATCATCATTTATATATGCATTAAAATATATATATATATATATATATTAATGCATTTTTTATACACCCATGTGGCACATTATTAATGTAATAACCCAAGTCCTTGGGGGTGTTTTAATTGAATAAAGGGAGAAGTTGGGTTTTTATTTGAAAAAGAGAGGGCAATTTTGTGGTTTATTTCAAATGGAAGGGTAAGACGGTCTTTTAAACCCCTTTAATGAACATGTGGATCTTAAGGGTTTTACTGTTCATCTTCCCCACCTCAACTGCTATGTGTTTTCTGTTGAGTCCTGCCGAATGCCACCGCCAAGTTTGTTAGTTAGTTTATGGCTATTCAAGTGATGGATTAATGTTATTTGTTTTCAAGTTTAAGCCTATTTAAGTTGTGAATAGAAGCTGTTTGCTTCCAAGTTTAAGTTATTTAAAATATGGATTAAGGTTGTTTGGCTAGTGGTTTAAAATTATTTAAGTTATGGATAAAGCATATTTGGTTGCTGGTTTATGTCACTTAGGTTGTGGATTAAAGCTGTTTGGTTATAGGTGCAATGACTGTTGGTTAAAGTTGTTTGGTTTGGGATTTGTTATTTGGTTGTGGGTTAAATGGTAGGTTTGACCCTTTGACTTTTCTGTTGACCAGATTTAACTTGAGCCATTTTCTGTTCTTCGAGTCGAGTTTGTGAGGTGCATGTAGCTGTCGGGTGCCGCCGGGACACATTTTTTGAGGTTCTTCCCTGTTTGGTAAATTTGATATTCTAGATCCGATTTGATGGTCTGAGGTGCTAGTTTTGACCAGTTTGTTTGTTTCAGGGTTGGAGTTATGATTGACTAATTGGAGCTACTAGGAGGTTCTTGGAGCGTTGTTCGGGGATTCGGCCAAGGTAAGAGACCCGTTACCCCCTTCTCGAGGCCCGTGGTTAATACATGTATTGGATTGTTTGTATTGATTTTCTTGCCCTAATTGTAGCATGATTTATGTGATTGTATGCATGTATTGTTTGTATTGAAAGGATGCGACATATCTATTGTTATTGATTAATCATCCTATGCATATTGTTTATTATTGCATGATGGATCGCATGTCCCCCAATTGTGAACTTACCTGTGATTGATATTACATGTTGGATTACATGTCCTCCTGTTGTGGACTTGCCTGTGTTTGACACTTCTTGATGCCTCGATTAGGCCCGATCGAGTCACTAGACGGAGCGAGGTACTAGTAGACCAGCATGAACGATGATGTGCCGGGCTCATACTGTAACTTGAAACTATACCCTTGAGTTAGGACTTCTGTGGATGGTCGGCCGACCAAGCTCACGGCCCTAACAACTGTCTACTAGTAGCCTAGGGAACCCTCCAGGTATGTGGTATGGGCTACGATGCTCTTGGTGAGTCGTGTCGGATCCACCACTCACCTCGAGTTAGGGGCCTATTGGCCGACAGGTAGCACCGCTCGCCAAATCCCTCGGCCTGGAGTAGGTTTCCAGATTGCCCTAGAGTTAGAGGACTCTTGTGGACTGTTGGTCTTTAGGTTTCGATCTACTCTGCGTTGTGCAGGTAAAGGAAGAGCTTCTTGATCTGTTACCCAGGAGCTCGGGTTATGATAACCTTTCGATTGTGCTATTAATCATGCTTGTTTATTGATGCTTGCGATTTGGTGCATGTCTATACCCCGAGTTGGGGGAACTGAGTTGCAAAACTCACCCTTTCTACTGTGGAATACTATAGGTACTACGAGATTGTATCGAGATAGGTGATTGGACGAGCTGGAGATGACCGTGGGACCTGCTGCATTATTCTATTTAGAGTCTTTTAAATTTCTTCTTTCTGCATGAACTATTTAGGGGCATGATAAGTGGAACATGTTTTACCGAACTTTTATGTTTTGACTTTTGTGTTGATTGTTTTAATGAATTTATGCTTTGTATAACCTTGTTCTTCTAAGTTGTTTTAAAGAGGTTTTGTTTTAAATTTACATGCCCAGAATGTCGAATACTATTTTCATGCATTTAGAGATAAGGGCTTAGGTTTAGACCCTAGTTTGAGTTGGGTCAATCACATATATGTTGGTAAGTATGGACAAGATACTTATCTACCATTTGATAAATTTTACACTTTTTATATATGTATGCATGTATCTATATATAATGTATGTATATATGTGTATGTAAGCATTTTAATTCAACAAATTAAACATTTAAAGATAAGAGATTATAAGTTAAAGTACCCTTTTGATTATCGGTTTATATATCATTGTCACTTAAACTTAAGTCTAGTTTCTTGTACAAAAAAAAAAAAAAAAACATAAGTCTAGTTAGGCACATATTTTCTTATATACAAATTTGTCAACTCATACACAACTTTGAATCGCCATTACCACAAATTGATTAATTTCTACTGAACTCTACATTGTCGGTCCCACAAGTTTATTACGATGGAAAGGGATGGGACCTTTGTTTGGCGTAGAGGCTTGGGCAAGTCGGCCCAAGTCCACGCATGGGACCCACGTGCATGAGTGGGCCTTTTTTTTTCGAGTTTATTACTTTTTTTAATCTTTAATTTTTTTTTTTTTTTAATCTTTAATATGCATTTAATTTCAGTTTTTTTTTTTTGATAATTTTCTTGTATATAATTATTTCCTTATCAAATAAATATTTATTTTAAATTTTTTAATGAGATTTTTATAATTACATGTTTAATTTGTAGTATCTATTCAAAATAAAATTGTCCAAAACAAGACTCAAACTTCAACCATTTTAATTCATCCCTACATATTTGACCAACTCATGCATTTAACCTAATTGATTACAATCATATATTATATTTTATTTATCTGTATCTTTTTTCCTTTAAAATACATTTTCTTAGGATTTTAAAATATATTATTTGCTCAATATTAATATATTTTTTTAAAAAAAAATTAAAACTATTTGATCATATTGATTTTTTTATGTTTCAATTTTAAATTTAATTTAAAGAATATATGAAATAAAATAAATTTTAAAATTCCCTTTTTTGTTTGAAAATTGTTTTATTATTAAGCTCTTAAAAAATATTAACAATTATTATGTATTTGAAATTTATTATATAAAAGTATACATGATACACATTGACTTCATAATTTATTATATGAAAGTATATATGGTAAATATTTGAAATTTGTTTTATACCATGTATTTTAAATAAAGAAAATATACTAAAATCTAAATTTTATTTAAATAAAATAAATTTCAAAATAATAAATGAAAAAAAATTCAAATCAATATTGATAAATGAATATTTATGCCTTTGTAATTTATTTTTAAAATAAATTTTTATTAATTAAATGAATTTCAAAACACCACGTTTTTAAATAAAATGTACTAAATTTTAAATATTTAAATAATAAATAAAATAAAATAAATTTAAAAAATGATATTATCATTATATTTAATATCATAAATTTATATATA
>JBBMKA010042844.1:0-21231 GCA_037833695.1 Sechiopsis laciniata | reverse complement strand
AGGGAATGGGAGGAAAAAGAGAAATCCTCCCTTTTAAAGGCTAGGGTTCGGCCAAGGGGAAGGGAGAGACGTGGTTGTGACACGTGTCCCCTCCTGGTCATGGGTTCGAAACCTGGGAAAAGCAGGATTAAAAATCCTATTTTAAATAAATCAAACGGAGCTTCAAATCCTCTCCAAAGACCCAACTAGCTCCCGAAACCTGAAACCGAAGGCAGAACAAACTTAATAAATTTATCTAAATGAACCCGGAACCCTGGCAAAATACGAGGCTACCCCCGAAGGCCAAATTACCAAAATACCCCTGGAAGCTCAAACTGCCCTAACGGCCCGACCAAACCACCGAAACAGCAAACGATCAAACCTGGGGAACCGAAAAGGAAAACTGGGCCGTTACAAATCCTTACCTGAAAATGGGAAAAGACAAACAAAAGTTATGCTCCTTGAGCTGCAGAACCAGCACGAATAAACAACCTAGGCATAGTAATAACAGGCAATAATTAACATCTAAACAGCTATACAAAACTAGGAAAACTAACGCACGAGGCTCGGGAAATAGAAAATACCCAAAATCAAAGGATAAGGCCTCAGTAGCAAGCTCTCGGCTGCGATAGGGACCAAGCTCAACTGTGCGAACGGCAAGCGTGTGCGGCAGGCTTCGCGGTAGCAAGGTTGGCGTGCGGGACTGCAGGCGTGTGCGGGCGACACAGAGGACAGACGCGATCAGGTGCATGAGACAGCGGCTGTGCAGCGAGAGGCAGACGTGCAGACGATCAGCTGCAAAGGTGGGCTAGTGGATCGAAGACTGTATCTGCAAAGGTGGGCGTGTGATCACGGCAGCGAGGGCGAGGCTACTGCTGGGGCTAGCTCGACGATGCGGTGACACAGCGATGGCGATCGTGAGGCTGCGATAGGGAGTTGGTACGTGCGGCGACTCGGCTAGGGTTGTGATTGCAGACAAGGCATACGCGCATGGGGCTTGGTGTTGTGGTCTCGGTGGTGAGATCAGCGGGGTGGTTCGGTTAGGGTTTGGTCATCCACGACGAGAAGAGAGGGAAAAAGACGAAAGGAGTGGATTGTTTTCTTCTGGCTCTGTGATGGATCAAAAGAACATGCAAACTCTGATTTCCCTTTTCCTTTTTCTTTTAATTAAACAACCTTGAAAATGCTTTTCTTTCCTAACCTTGCAAAATAGCCCTATTGACCTGAAACCACAAAATCAGCCCACAATTGAAATAAATGTAGAAACGACCCTGAAGCTCCATGAATTATCAAACTAACCTTAGGGGTAAAATGACCAAAATGCCCCTGAAGGCTAAAACTGCCCTAACGGCCCAACGAAACAACTAAATTAACTGGGAAACATACCTGGGGAACCAGGATGAAAACCTGGGCCGTTTAGAATGGGTACTGTAACCAGTTTTAATCTACCACGATGTAGGTCCTCAGTTGCCTCCGTTTCCAAAACTCCCTCCTTAACAAGCAGAATCCAGCGAAGATCCATCCGAGCACTAAATGGAAGTTCCTCTCCTTTTATCTCTATCTTTCGCTATTAATAATTTTTTGTACTTGTTTGATTGTATATTTACATTTCGCCAACTTCAAATGTCTTATCATTAGCGAAATATAATCGACCCAAGCGAATACTATCAAATTTTGAGTAGCGAAGTTTCTTTTGTTTGTGTCTGTGCAAATTTTTATTATCAACAATCTCTGTGAATAATTCAAGTTTATTTCTTTGTCTAAATAATTCTCTAACTCTTTAATGCTGGTTCAAACTTGTAAACGGAAGAGCAAAATCGTGGCCCATCACCGCAAACCCATTAAATTTAGAAAGTTAATTTCAAGGAATCTTTTACCAGAGCGAACCCAATTAGATTTAACCCAAACCTTAAACTTTTAGCAAACTTTAAGTTTGGGTGTGCTGAGTGTTTTCATTGGTACAATGAAAAGTCCAAGTTTGGGGGTGGAGTTTGTCGAAGCGAAAATGTAAATATGCTCACGAAAAGCGCATAAAATAAAACATGCTTCATGAGCGATTCAGCATAGAAAAATCAATTGGATAGTTGCCATTTCACTGAAGCAAAAGGTGAGACTTGCAAAGACTAACCCAAGGGTGGAGAAAATTTTCAAAATTTTTCCAAATTTTCCAAATTTTTCCAAAGTAAAATGAGAGAGCGAAGTGAATCAAAGGGCTAGTAGCCCAAGTCCTGGGAGTATTTCTCCACTGTCGATTGCTCGAATATTGCATACCTATCTTTATACCAAACATTCGATGAAAATTGAGGAAGAGACAGTAGGAAATTGTAAGCGAGGAATTCTCAGTGAACTGTAAAAGGAGAGTATTCACTTCGGCAAAAGATAAGATGTACCAATCATAAAGGGAGTGAAAAGCTTAAAGCGAAAAGTTAAATTTGATTGGCTAGTAAAGGGTAAAGGAACCAAAGAGTTAGAATTCTGAACCAAAAGGGGTTTTGTGCAAATAAGTGGCTTATGTGATTATAAGATAAGAGTTCGGAAATTTAAGAGCTTTACCCAGCATGGTCCAGTTAGAGAAGAGTGTTACTTAGAAATTTACTTGAATTTTTAGAGTGTGTTGTTGATTGCTTTTGCAAAGTTGGTGAGCAATGATTCGCTATCTCAAAAGAAGATAGGAAAAATCAAATGTTTTTAATTGAAAATTAAGCTATTACTCTAGACGAGCAATAATGCAAGTTTGGAGGTGTGATAACTCTCAAGAATTGAGAGTTAAAGTAGCTTAAATTAATATATTTATGGATAAAATTTGCTATAATTAATTATTAAGATATAGAATTTCGCCCCCACAGACTAAAAATGAAGCTTAAGCAAAATATCCTATAGTATTCTGTTTAGGATAAATTTTAGAAGTTGCGCATGAATGAGTAAAAATTGTTAAGTGTTAAAAAGAATTGATACTTGTAGTTTGTTTGCAGTGAAACTTGGGAAAGTGAAACAGATTGGAAGAAGGAGACCTCGCCCAAGCGAAAGAAAGACCAATCAAAACAGTCCTAAAATAACCTATTTCGCTGTATCGAAGCAAGAATAGAGCAAAGGAATGGTTGGTTTAAAATATATAATCAAGGGGACGCGTGGCAAAGATCAGAAGCGCAACGATTAATCCCACCTGTTCGTGCATTGTCGGCTTTGACACACTCGACAACATGGATCGTGGAGCAGGAGAATGTCAGAGCAGAGCAGCTTTTGGCTGAGCGACGATCGTAGAGCAAAGGCCCACAAAATTTATCGGGGACCCTATATAAGGCGAGCATTTCCTCGGTGTCAAGGGTTCGAAATTTTTAGAGCATTTTCTTCAGTCATCATTTTCAGAGCTTTCTTCTCCGTTCCGACCAAAGTTTACTTCCGTTTAGATTTCAAGCCGCCAGAGCGATTTTCCCAGGCTTTAGTTCTCTATTGCTTTTTAGTGTAGGTTATATGCTTTCCAAGACATTTTTCTTGTAACCGGAGTTCACTAGAAACATTTCAAGTTATTCAAGTTTCATGCATTTTCTATCCTTTCACCTTACTTGTTCTTTACTTCGTGCATTTTATATTTACGTAATCTTCGTTTAAAGCATGTTTACCATTTCTTCATCTATTTTATGTATGTTTACCGATATGAGTAGCTAAATCCGTTATCGGAAGGCTATGGGGAAGTAAGGTATTTCGCTTGGGTGAAGGGGTTAGCGAACAAAACTTATTATGCATGCTGTTTTTAACTTCATATACATTTTGTCTGACAAACCACTTGTATTAACTCTGTTTCGTTTCAAGAGAATAGAAATAGAGCGAATTTGCATGTATGACATAAGGATTGTTAAGCTTTGCTTGCTAATTAAAGAACATTTAGAGATAAGGTTCGCCTAATGTTGATTGTTAATTAATAGCTGTTTGAGATCGAGAGAATCAAACTAGGAGCTCGAGAGAGCCAAATTCCAGAGTTCGAGAGAGCCAAGGGACCTTTGTCAGTTGTTCGTCCTCACTAACCTCATCGCTTAAGCGGTGCCCCTGAAAACCCTAAACTCTTCCGATACTTAGTCTCATATTGTTCTTTTACTATTTCATTCACTTAGACCAATTACTTACTCACTTAATCAACTCAACCAATTTGTTATACTTGACTTTTGCATGAAAACGAATAAAAGCATCACCAAAAATTCATGTGGAGAATGACCTATACTTACATTTAAAACTTGCTATAACATTGACCGCGTATACTTGCGCATGTTTGAAGAAACACACACGCACACTTCACTATACTAAGTAAAGATTTCGCTTCAGTGAAATATTGAGCAGTCCACATCACCTTTCTATTTAATTATTATTCCTTAATTGTGGTGTGTCAATTTCAGCTCAACAAAGGGATATAATTCTTCCTAAAGAGAAAAATTGAGCAAGTTGAACCGTGTCTCACAAGTTGGAAAAACTTTTAAGAATTAAATCAAACATTCCATGTGTGTCTTAGACCTAGTCTTAATAAACCCATATATTTTTATACTAAAAAAAAAGAACTACACAATATTTAATCACTAAAAACTGATCAACTATAACAATGAATGATTATACATTGACACATATAGGTAAAATCAAAATGGCTATTATTGCTATTTCAAAATTTAAAAAAATGGCTATTATTGCACCAAATATCACCAACAAACCATATACCAAGAATTAGGATTATTTTTCTCTATTGCTTGAGCACTAAGGAGGAGGAAAAAGGAAATAAATGGAATTTTGGGAAGCATTTGAAAGAGGGGGTAGTGGATGTTCCAATTGTATGTCTTCAAACTAAGATAAATTAAAATTCAATTTTCTTTTTCTGTCACTTACTTTAAGATATTTATTACAGGTTCATATGATAATCAATTTTTTGAAAATGAAGCCTTTAGATATAGTTTAACTTTCTTGTTTTGTAATCTAATTTGTACATATATTGTCTAAAACCGACTTATGTTTTGAAAACTAAAAAGAAAGCAATTTTTTAAATTTATTTTTAAAATTTTACTAAAAATTATTGTTTAATTACAAAAATATAGAGGGAAAACAAACTTGATTTTTAAAAATCAAATAGTTGTTATGTGTCTTAATTTTATTATTTTCAAAATTTCTATTGTAAAAGATTCTGAAAAATGTGAAAAGATGTTTTTTTTTTTAAAAAAAAAAAAAAGAAAAATGTGAAAAGATTACGTGAATAGTTTTCAAAATACATTTTTTTTATTCCCATCTTTATAAAATCAGAAACCAAAAAAAAAAACCTAAATGTTAGCAAATGGAACTTACAAAGCTATCCGATGGCTTTTAAAATTTGCATTATTGTCATTACATATACTATTTAAATTAAGATAAAATGAGGGCAATGATCTCTTTCTCAGTGTTATAAAAAAAAAAAAAACTGTTTCTCCCACTTTTTTTTAGTTTAAATTGTGTAGATCACAAATCTTACATAAATAGTACTACTATAATTGAATAAGATAAGAGACAAATATCAATTTTAAAAACAAATGATCAATATAAAATTGAATTTAATTTCAACCAATCAACTAAATAAGCACGTGATTGACAATTAGTTAAACCTAATTATTACATTGGATGATCATTGTTTATTTTTCTTCTTCTATCTGGGTCTAGTTTTCAGACATGTCGAGTGAGTACAAAAATTGGACTGCTTTTCATTATATACTTTAGAAAGCACATAGATATCATGTTTTGTGTAGATATGAATCTTTATTATTTCTTTTTCAAAAGATGTCATACAACAAACTTTCTAAAAGTAATTATATACGAAATGAAATATATCTCATTTACTAATGGCCAGCCTAACTTATCCAATTTATATTTAAAACAAAATATTTTAATGTCAATCAATTTCAATATTTGGTACCACTCTAAAATTTCATGTCAACCAATTTCAATATTTGGTACCGCTCTAAAATTTCATGTCAATCAATTTCAATATTTGATACCACTCTAAAATTTTAGGGTAAGAAAAAGTTTATATTTGGATTAATATACTTACAAAATATTTAATCTTTCTTGAAATCAACGAATCAATTTCAATTTATCTATGTAGCTATGTTCTTAACACTACCATTTAAATTAAATCTTCTAAAACATGCATTTATTAGGCATGTACCAACTTTTTTGCACATGCTACTTTTCTTTTGAAAAAGGTCATTATAAAGGTTACATTAAAATTAGATATATGTTCAAATTTAAACTAGATTTCATGACTTTAAAAAAAAAAAAAAAAAAAAAACAGGTTTTCATATGAGTTTACTTGAACATATTCTGTTCTCTATTAAATTTTATATAGGTATCTTATAACTATATATATATATATATATATAAAGTTAAACTGGTACAATATCAATCTTTGTTTTATTTTGGTATATGTATTTTAAAAATTCAAGATGAATAAAGCATGCCATATAAAAAAAGGTTGTCGATATCCACCAATACATTATCAAACTTTGTTTCATTTTTAGTATATGTATTTTGAAATATTAAATCGTAGTCAGTTTATTTTCAATAAAATTTAAAATTGGTTTTAAGATAAATTATATGTTAACTTTAAAAAAAAAAAAAACTAATGTCGAGTAGGTTTTACACTGTACATTTTTAAAACATGTTTACATTAATTTGTTGTATTAAATTTATTATTATTAGCAAACCAATTTTGTTTTTTAAAAAAAAAAGTTATCTTCAAATTTATCATAAAAAATCTTTGTAATTTTTTTTTAAATTATATGAACTAAAATTGTAAAAATACAAGAATCAAAATAAAATTTTAACCAATTATATTACAATTTTTTATCAAATTTTCTACAAATAAAGTTTAAAAAAATTTACGCGGATATATATGAGGGGCTTCTTCTTCGTTATTACTTATTATAAAATAGAACTATTGCCAAATCAACATGTATATGCTTGACCAAGTTTGAATCTCAACCTTCAAACATAGTAGGTACATTAATTTTTTTTTTTTTTTTTTTGAAATAGTATATTAATTTATTTTTTTTAAAAAAACATAGAACTGGTAAATAAGCCCTTCAACCCTAAACCCATATAGTCCATATATCCAATGCAATTAAGTAGAACATCCTAAAAAAAAAAAAAAGCAATTATGTAGCCCAATATAATAAAGAATATGAGGTTCTACCTCAAAATCAATTGTACTCTCAAGATTGTGCCTCTTTTGAGCTCATCAATCTTGAATCGGATCTCAATTTTTCATTTTTGAGCTTTTATGGACTCTAATACCATCTTAGAGAATATAGGGTTCCACTTCAAAACCAATTGAGAATAAGGGAAGTAACTCATATCTTTTTTATACTGATATTGGACTCTCCACTTTTTCAATGTGAGACAATTGTGAAATTCTAACACAATGATCCAATAGCACGAAAAATACTCGAAAACTACAACTTTATTTGGATATATTATTATAATTTCTATATCACCAAACGTAGACCTTTGTAATAAACCTAGAGAATTAAACCATTATTAAATCACAAACAAGTAATCTCTCTTATGCTCTCTTTCTCCTCCCATCTTATTGTCACAGTTCTTTGGTAAGCTTTTTAAAAACATTTGTAACTAATAACTTCCATTTAGCTATTCAACATGGAATCATAATTTGGAAACGGGAGGACCAGCCATAGTGTCGTGGATTTTAAGAACGAATCTTGCCGGCGGCACCGAAAGCTTTTCATTTAAAATGCTTCCAAGTTTGGAGATTAGTTTTCTCTTCACTTCTGTGTTTATTCCTCCCATCGACACCACCTCTGCAAATACCGCTGGTTCGCCATTGCCCCCAAACGATATCGGCACTGACCCTTTTAGCAACACCATCACATACTGCCCAGAAATCCAAAAATAACAAGTCAAGAAAAGTAGAGATCAAAAAGGAAAGAAAGACCATTTTCTTTTAATATCTCTTATGATTAGTCAGACAAATGTTCTAAAAACAAAGAAAGGACACAAAATTTTAAGTTACAAAAAAGTTTAAAAGGATTATAAATGTAGTTATCTTTTTATCTTTTATTCTTTTTCAAATTTAGCCTTATTCATATCGATATGACTTCTTAGAATTTTTATGAAATGAAGGAAGTATATATAGAGACAAAGATTTACTTTTTCGGGTTTGCCGATGATGGAGGAGACGGCGGTAGTGGTAGCGGCAAAGATGGAGGCGGTATCGACTAAGGCAAAGTCGACATTGGTAGAGATGTAAAGGCAAGGCATGGTGATTATGGGTGTGAGAGGACAGGTTGAGTTTTAGGGCCGGGGAGAGGAAGATTTTAAACTTGAATGTGGTGTAATAAAATGATCAGAAACTTGCCTTTTTATAGTTGAAATTTCTGAGACTCGTCAACTTTTTTCTTTTTGTAAAAGCATGACTTTTGTCAAATAAATACACGTTTTCAATGCTAAACAGAATATTAAAAAGAAAATAGCATATTATAGCCGTCGGATGGCAAAAAAGGAAGATGTCATTTTCTTTCAATAATTCTAATATTGACACACAAAATATGATGAGCGTAAATTATAAGTTAAAACAACAAGTGTATAGATATAGTTTTTATTTCTCAACATTTTTCTTAATTTATTTTACTTTTTCAAATTTTTAATTATTTTGTTTTGGTTATTAAACATTTCTTATGTTTTGATTTAATTCTTAAAGTTTATATAAAAATTTTTATTTGAAAATTTAGTGTGGAAGGTTTTTATTAATTATTTATTAGAAATATTTATTTGCCCACAAAGATGTAGTTCAACTGAGTATGACCTAGTGATTATTTGGGTTATGGATTTAAATTTCATCCTCAAATATTTTTTAATTAAAAACATAATCGTTTACATTAAAATTTTAATACTGTTGTCCTTTTAAATAAACTACATATTTCACATAAATGAAACTTTTTCAGTAATAAAAAAGGAAAGAAATTAATTCTATGAATGTCAAAATAAAAAAAATAATAAAAAAATCAAATACAATAAAACGTTATTATTTTTTTAACACGTATTTAAATATAGTAAAAACTAGAACATGCCTTCCACTTTGGCTTGAATCAAATGACACCGTTAAACTAATTGAAAAAAAATTAAATTGATGAAAGATAATGTTAAAAAAATTTCGTATGTGAAATATTTTTAAGAATTGTCAAAATTAAAATAGGTATGCTAGAGTTTGCTATCTACCCTAAATTCATTAATTTTATATTATTTTTCGCAATCATTCTAACTTTATGTTTATTAACTTAATAACTAAAATAATATTTTATCGCGAGACTAAAAATAGAACTAAACGATTTGTTTAAAATAAATGCATGCACAAGAGTTTAGATAAGGTTAAATTATCAAATATATCTTTAAATTATGAGATTTGTGTCAACAATACTTTGAGCTTGTTTTCAAAAAAAAAAAAAAAAAAAAATCTTTGAATTTTGAAAAGTTTCAAAAATATCCGAAATTTTAATAAATGTCTAAAAAATGTCATTATCATTCAATTTGGATGGCAACTGATAAGCGTTTGTTTAAAAAATATTCCTAAATTTTGAAAAAAAAAATTCAAAAACACACTTGAACCTTAAAAAAAAGTTTAAAAAATAACCTTGAATCTTAAAAAAAAAGTTTTAAAATTACTCTTGATCTTAGACACCGTCATTTTGTGTCTCCACTCGTCCCATGTATCCAATGCCACACTCTAAGGTTAGGCACTTCCATTCTCGGATATAAAAAAAAAGAAGGAAAACTTACAAGATTAGGCAAAATAATTACAAATATGGTTAATTTAAAAAAAATTAGCAACCATAATCATTGACATTAATAGTAATAGTGTATTAATAATGCATAATATTGTATTACTAATACATATTAATGAATATTTATAATAGTATTAAAACATATTAATGATTATGGATGCAATTATTTTAAAATTTACCTACATTTGTAACTATTTTGCGAGAATAACCCATGTTACAATTTTCTAAAAAAGAATAAGCTTGATCTAATAAAATATTAAAAAATATTTTTTATCGTTATTTTTTTTTAATGAAATAGGTTGTGTTTCAAATACTCTATTAATTTTTTTTACCTTTATATTCTTAACTTATGAATTATTTTTATATCAATATTAGTTGTTTAATTAATTAAAATTCTTAGTCTAATGATTAAAATTATTTTTCTAATATATTTCTCTCATCATTATTTTTTATCATTTATTATATCTATATCCTAACAAGTCATCGAATGTTAACTCAAACTAGTTAATATTTATTTTCTTGTTATACAATATAACATGTTTTAAATTTTCAAGTTTAATGTCATATTAAAAATAAATAAGAAGAATTTAGGACGTTAAATATTTCATATAGTTACAAATAAAATTTTAATTTTACCATTAATTTCGATGCAATAATAAACAAAAAGCTGATTTAAAATTGATAGGTATATTATGAGATTTTAATTTCAATCTCCAAAGTTTTACATTAAATTCAAACATTTTGGGTATCTAAAATATTTAAATAATTCAAAGTAGAAATTGATATGCACTTTGGTAATTAAGTTTTTAAATTCGTCCCAACAATTAAAGTGTTTTTATTTTTTTTATATTTTTGTATTTAAAGAGTTACAATCAAATGGTTATTATTATGAAATTTAAATTTCTAAAACCTATTTAATCATATGGTTAGTCGGACATTTCAATTGTTAATAATATGTTAAATCTCATAATTTTTTTTTTTATATAAAATGTAACATTAATTTAAATTCTCATGAGTTATAAAATTTTCTATTATAATTTAATGTCTAAAAAATTTATCGATAGTTTTTTTTTTTTTTTTTTTTTAATTAAAGCCAACCATATTTTTTAAACTTATTTTAAAATTCAAAAGTATATTTGAAACAAAATTTAATAGTTTTAATCTAAAACTAACAACAAAAATATTTTTGAAACCGTTCTTAAAATTTAAAGTTATTTTGGAGATCCATATTTGACCCATACATTTAGAAAACAAAGTAATGTTCTTAATTTTCGGTTTGTGTGAAAAAAGTAAATTTTGTTTGTGTGAAAGAAAAGCTGGGGAAATTATTGGTCGTTGTTACTTTGTTTCTTGTTTTATTATTATTACAAAAAGAACAATAGAATTGCTGACTATTTCTGATTTTACCTTTCTAAAATTGTAATTTTAAAAAACAAATTAAGTTTGACTGAAAATCATAGTTTTGAATAAGTCAAAACATTTATGCCCTTCTTTTACTCCTTAATATTCATCACATTTATGCCCTCAAAATCCTTGCCCCCCATTTTATTTTCACGAGTGCCGTCTTTTATTCTTGTTATCGTTTTCCACACTCAAAAAAAAAAAAAAAAAATTGCAAGCTAAATTCGTCATTATTGTTAAAAAAAAAAAAAAATCATTTCGTCATTATTGTTAAATAATTTTAAATAATTACTTCATTTAATTACATTCAAAGCCAAATTGAAGTAAAATTGTGGTAACAGAACTTTGGCCCAGCTTTTCTGAATTGTAAAGAGATGGCCGGTAGTTTGCAAATCATACCAAAAAAAAAAAAAAAAAAAGAAGAGAATGTTTACTTTTCAAAAAATAATCTATTTGATGTCTTCCGATTTTAACTTTTAAAATATGCGTCTTTTTTCCACAAAAAAAAAAAAAAAAAAAAAAAAAAAAAAAAAACTTTGGTCCCCTCAATACTCTTTTCAATCTTTATTTATTTTTTTAACAAGGAAGAATTGATTTTCACAAAATCAGCTCGTATATCATAGTTTTCCTGAAGACAATGGGGGAGACAATCTGTTTTAAAACCACCAATATCTCTAAAGTTTGTTGATCAGTCTCAGATTTTCATGATTTTGTTTTTAAAAAAACAAAGGTAAAACATATCTAGCCAGTATATCCCTGATTTTCCTAAAGATAATGGGGGAGATAATCTATTTTATAACCACCAATGTCTCTAAAGTTTGTTGACCAATCTCAAATTTTCCAGATTTTGTTTTTAGAAAAACAAAGGTAAAACATATCTGCTAATTTATTGCTAAAAAATTTTGTTCAGAACACGCCATATTCGGCATGAGCACATCTCATTCGATTCATCGCCTTCTACACAAACGTTACCTTGCTATTGAACTTTCACGCCGCTTCAATACGATTCTATATTCCATTCTACAAAGTGTTCCAATTTTTTTTTTTTTTAACAGGTAAATCACATGAGCAAATTTTTTTGCGTAAAGATATACATTCAGAATACGCGGTCATTCAGTCTGGGAAAATCTCAGGCGATTCATCGACAACGCTTACTTCATACATACAATTAGCTTTGCGTGGAGTGTGCCACGCCAGTGCTATACACTATCATACTCCAGGCTGAGAGCTTCCTAACTGATACATTAATCCAGCGTTTCAGGTATGTAGAAATTTATGGGGTTGCATCGAGATGGAGTTAGTAACGATGATGTGTTTTGTAACAGATTGCAGAGGGTTGTTGATACTAGCAAGTCTGATCACGCAGATACACTAGACAAAACCAGGGGTTATTGATACTAGCGGTCCAACCACCCAATGTAAGATGACTGGTAGGAAGACCTCACAAGAAGATAATCCAGTTTTACAATGAAGAGCTAGCCAAGGTGACGTGCAGTAGCTATGGTAGATCAGGCTAGAAGAAAAGAACTTGCAAGAATTCGATTTAGAGTTTATGAACTTTTTTTCTGATCATACAACACAATGTTTTGTTATCTAGGTATGGCGATATTTTTGCTTTAGCTTGTGATTTTTTGTTTTTCAGAAACATATGTTTATTTATGGATGCCATATTTTTTTTTGCTGATTTCGGAACCAAGATTTTGTGTTTTATCCATTTCCATATATACTAGTATACACAATGCCAAAAAACTACTTGATTGTATATTGATAACTCTCAAGAATTACGAGTTATTGGCTAAGTATAGTAGTATTTCGCTGGGAATTTTGCTACATCATAAATGAATTTGGTGATTTATTTCGCTTTAGCATAACTATTTGGGCAAAATGCAAAATCCTATAGTTTTCTGTTTAGGATAATATTTTAGAGGTTTGTTGTAACGGCCCAGGTTTTTCATCCCGGTTCCTCAGGTACGTTTCCCAGTTAATTCGGTTGTTTCGTTGGGCCGGTAGAGCAGTTCTAGCCTTCAGGGGTATTTTGGTCTTTTTACCTCAAGGGTTAGTTTGGTAATTTATTGGGTTTCAGGGTCATTCTTGCTTTTGGCTAAGACCAGGGCTGTTTGTGTGTTTTCTAGGACATCGGGGTTAGTTTTGCAGTTTGGGAGGTTTTGGGGTTGCTTTGGTTAAAAAAAGGGATTTTTTGTTTTAATTAAAAGAATAAAAGAAAGGAAAAGGGAAATATTGGTTTTGATCGATCAAGCTAGGAACCCTCTCTCTCGATTCCCTTTTCTCCATCGATCTGTAAGAACCCGACTCTAAAATAGTCCTAAACCTGGTTCTTACTCAGCATGCATGAATGTAAAAGCATTTAAGACAGTATGAACAACTTATGCAAATAAAACTCCTTGAAATTAAAATCATCCAAACATAAACCTGTTAAAACAAAACAAGTTCCTGGCCAGTAATTTTATTCAAAAATCCATAAACAATTTTAAACCACAATATGCAAAATCCTTCTATGGACTCCGTGTCCAACTACATGCTGAATAAACGAATAAAAGACATTAATAGAGTAACGCCAGCAGCTCCCATGATCATAAAGCTCCTCCACTAGCCGTCCTGGTTTCTGTCCCAAGTTACTTGGTGGAAAAACCACAGAAAAATAAGGGTGGGTACAAAGGCACTCAATAAGAATTCCCAACCGGGGTACAGTACGAAACAACATCTCATCTAGCATCCAAGTATACATGCAAATAGTTACCAACACAGAATCCCTGGATTGAGTTGTCAATACAACTCCTGAGTCATCGAAAGTTTCTTACTTTCGGCCTAGTGATGAGCTCAATAACTGATCCTGAGCAGATATCCTCGAAGGTCTCATACCCTCGGCCAAAGGATCAACTCAAAATCTGATTCCAAACAGATATCCTCGAAGGTCTCATACCCTCGGCCAAGTGACCAACCCAAAAGTTGGTCCTGACTAGCGCTCCAAACTGGTCCTGGGACATCCAGGAGAGTACCTAGTGACTGGCTCTAAACTCGAAAAGGAAATAGTGTACTCACGAACATTAGCCCGAGGGAGCTCTCTTTCCGGCGCCTAACGCGTGTACGCGCACACCGGATGCTACTACAAACTGCGTAAATGTGGGGGCCTAGGGACAAACTATGCCGGTCCAGGTACGCATGCCTAAAGACTCAGAAGAGGTGCCACTGATCTACAGTAGTGCGAGGCCCTCGGCACTCAACTGTAGCAGCTTGAATACCACCGATGCCTGAAGCTAAGAACCGGCCGAGGCAGGCTTGCATCATTGGAAGGGTTTCACTCTAGATACAGACTAGGCTTATGCCGATGTGGTGAGCTAGACCACACCCGGCTGCCGGAGGCGAGATCCTATCCTCGTTAGTCCCGACTTGTGGGGACAAATTACTTTATGTCCGCTCTCAGCCTCTGGATGATGACAACCTAACAACTTCTATCTAAGAATACTCAACCCTGTTCCCTAACAATCAAACATGCTCAACAACATATAACCCTAACATGGTACTATGAGCTTAAACAGGAATCAAAGCATGCTGGAAGAACAAACCTAGCATGGCATTAACATGTGGAAACAGGAACAATCATGCTAGCAGATCAGAACAACATATAATCCTATCCAATAAACATGCTTGTAAACAGTAAACATGCAACAAGAATACAATCAATGAATATTTCGCAGAGCCCACACAACCCCGGTAAGAAATCCTTACCTAGAAAACAAGCTGAAATCACAAACAGATAAAAAGTGCTCCTTGAGCTGCAGAATCAACACGAAGCAACCTAGGAAAACAGTGATAACAACAATAATTAAATTCTAAACACTTAGCAGCAAACGACCAACACACAAGGCTCGAGAAATAATACCCCTAAACCTAGAAGACAGGTTTCGACAGGCAAGGGCTGGCTGCGGTGCTGCGTGTAGCTGGCAGTAGGCTTCGCAAGGGCGAAACTGCTTTGCAGCGCGAGCGAACGTCTCACTAAGGCGAAGGCTTGCGTGCGGGCGAACGAGGTGAGACTGGTGTGAAGCTCGGTGAAGATGTGTAAGGGTTGAGCACGAAAACGCGATTGCAAGGCTACGATTGCTACAGGCATTCACGGACGAAGGGGATCTGGTGCGTGCGGCTAAGCGATCAACTGCTACCTCTCCGTAAAGGGATGTGCGACCGTGAACGAGAGGCTGCGAGGGCGACACAGCTAATGGGCGTGGTCTTGGCGTCGTGCGATCATAGTATCGACTGTGAATAGAGCAAGGGTCGACGGATCTCAACATCAGGCCACAGAAAACCAATAGAGAACGAGAAGGGTTTGGGCAAAACGTACCTGAGGCGATTGGCGACCGAGAACCGTGGCTGCTGTAGATCGTCCAGCTGTTTGCAAGGGCGAAGGCGTGCGGGACTGGGCGATCGCGAGGCTACGGCTGTGGAAGGGAAACGGAGGCACGGCTTGGCAATCAAGGGGCTGTTACTCTCGGTGAGGGTAGACGTGCGAACGAATAAGCGAGCGGCTGCTAGGGTTCGGCGAAGGAATTGCTTGGAGATGGTGAAAGATTGTTGACAAGAACAAAGAGAAGAAGAATAAGAGAGAATTTTGAGAAGGTGAAATCGTAAAATGGAGAAGAAATGCGGCTAAGGCTTGGAATTTGGAGAAAAGGGAATTTAAATAGAGTCCTCAAACGATACCGGCTTCGAGTCCTGGCGAGGGAAAATTTTAAATAACCATTTTTCCCTTTTTCTCTTTTAACCAAAAAAAGATCTCTAAGCTTCCCAATAAGCAACTCTAACCCTAGAAACCTGAAATCGTAGCAATAACCCAAACTCAACAAATGATAGAAACAACCTCGAACTCTGAAGGAAAAATTACCAAAATGCCCCTAAAGGCTCAAACTGCCTTAACGGCCCAACCGAATAATTGAAAAAACAACCGAACATACCCAGAGAACCGGAATGGAAAATTGGGCCGTTACAATATTCCCTCCTTTTAAGACTTTCGTCCTCGAAAGTCCTAAGTTTGGAACAACTCCGGATAATGCATCCTCATCTCGTCCTCTAACTCTCACGTAGCTTCCTCTATTTTCTGATTCCTCCACTGAAACTTAACCAAGTTAATCTCCCAGCTACGAAAGGTCTTGCAATCCTAGGTTAAAATCCGCACTGGCTTCTCCTTGAAGCTCAAATCCTCGTTCAGCTCTAACGGCTCAAAGTCAACTACATGCGAAGGGTCTGCCACATACTGTCTCAACATAGAAATGTGAAAGACGTTATGCATTGCTGCCAAAGATGGGGGCAAGGCCAAGCGGTAAGCCACTGAACCGATTCGCTCAAAAATCTCAAAAAGCCCTATAAACCTAGGACTCAACTTGCCCCACTTACCAAACCTCAAGATTCCACGCATCGGCGCCACTTTCAGAAATACATGCTGGCCCACCTCAAACTCCAGGTCTCTGCCCCGAACATCGGTGTAACTCTTCTACCTACTCTGTGCTGTCAACATACGAGCCCTGATCTTCTGCACTGCGTCGTTAGTCATCTGTAATAGCTCGAGACCAAGAACCTATCTGTCACCAACCTCTTCCCAGAACACTGGAGATCTGCATCGCTTACCATACAAAGCCTCAAACGGAGCCATCTGAATCGTCGACTGATCGCTGTTATTATAAGCAAACTCCATTAGATACAAGTACTGTTCCTAACTACCTGGAAAGTCTAAAACACAGGCTCGTAACATATCCTCGAGAATCTGGTTCACCCTCTCTGTCTGACCATCTGTCTGAGGGTGAAAAACAGTACTGAAGCTGCACTCGGTTCCTAACCCCTTATGGAGCGCTCTCCAGAGGAGAGCACTGAATCGAGAGTCTCGGTCTGAAATAATCCTCACTGGCACACCATGGTACCGAACGATCTGCTCCAAGAACAACTGTGCCCACTACCCCACGGTATAGTTAACTCTACCGAGGATGAAGTGTGCACTTTTAGTCAGCTGATCCACAACAACCCAGATCTGAGTAAACCCTCTTGGCGTCCTCGACAATCTAGAAATAAAGTTCATCGAAACCTCTTCCCATTTCCACTAGGGCACACTCAACAGCTACAAAAAACCGGCTAACAAACTCTACAATATCCCTTTTCATACCCTTCCACCAGACGTCTACTTGAGATCCTGATACATCTTGGTACCCCTTGGGTGCCATGTAAACGGGGAACTATGATCCTCAGAAAGCAACTTGGCTCGCAGCTCGGCATTAGTTGGAACACACAAGCGACCTCTATACCTCAAACCTCTGTCTGGTGCTATAACAAAGTCAAAATCTCCGTCTGCTGAACTCTCTAAAAAAAACTTTTCAACTTGGGATCACTCAGCTGGCCATCGATGATCCTCAGCTTAATTGACTGCTGAACTGTCAACTGGGCTACCCTAGTGGTAACCTCTCCCAACAACATCGTAATATCGGCTCGCTCGAACTCTTTCCACAAATGAATCTGAGAACTCAACAAAGCTGGGGAGTGCGGCGTCTTTCTACTCAGAGCATCAGCCACAACGTTGGCCTTTCCCAGGTGGAACAAAATCTCACAGTCGTAGTCCTTAACTAACTCGAGCCACCTCCTTTGTCTCATGTTCAACTCCTTCTGAGTGAAGAAGTGATCTGTAAACTACTGAATCTTCTCACCATACAAGTAGTGCCTCCAAATCTTTAAAGCAAAGACAACAGCTGCAATCTCCATGTCATGGGTCGGGTAGTTTTTCTCGTAAGGCTTTAACTGTTGGGAAGCATAGGCAATCACCTTCTCATGCTACATTAGAACACAATCCAATCCAAACTTGGAAGCATCACTGTACACCACAAAACCACCTGTTCCCTCTGGAACGGTCAACACTGGAGCAGACGTCAAACTGTGCTTTAACAAAGAAAAACTCTCTTCGCAACTAGCGTCCCAAACAAAGTCAACACCCTTTCTAGTCAACCTGGTAAGGGGTGTTACTTTAGCGGAAAAGTCCTTGACGAATCTTCGGTAATAGCCTGCCAAACCCAGAAAGCTGCGAATCTCTATGACCGTAGTCGGTCTGGCCCACGAACTCACTGCCTCAATCTTGGTAGGATCCACTGCAATGCCATCTTTAGAAATAACATGTCTAAGGAAAGCCACTTGCTCTAACCAGAAATCACAATTGGAGAACTTGGCATACAACTGGTTTTCTCTCAAAGCTGTCAATACTTGTCTTAGGTGCGAAGCATGGTCCTCCCTGGTCTTAGAGTAAATCAAAATATCGTCTATGAACACAATGAAAAAGTTGTCCAAGAATGCCTTGAACACCCTGTCCATCATGTCCATAAATGCTGCTAGGGCATTGGTCAGCCCGAAAGACATGACTACAAACTCTAATGACCATACCTCGACATAGACGCTGTTTTAGGGATATCAACATCTCGAATCCTCAACTGATGGTACCCAGATCTCAAATCAATCTTGGAGAACACCGAAGCTCCCTAAAGCTGATCAAATAAGTCGTCTATACGCGGCAAAGGATACTTGTTCTTTACAGTGACTTTATTCAGCTCTAAGTAATCTATACAAAGGTGCATCGACCCATCTGTAAGGACCCGACCCAAAAGTGGTCCTAAACCAGTCCTTACTCAGCATGCATGGAAGTAAAAGACATATTTAAGTAAAAACATGCAATTCAAATACTCTGATAAAACAAAACCATTTTAGAAATAGATAAAGATCCTGGCCAGTGTTTAAAATAAACATTTGCAATAGTTCCAAGTCACATTACAAAAAACTTCCTAACGACTCCATGTCCAACTACATGCTGAAACAGAAAAAGGAAATAAATATAAACAGCAAAGTGCCGGCGGCTCCCATGATCATGCAGCTCCTCCTCTAGCCGTCCCGGTACTGTCCCAAGTTACCTGATGGAAAACCACAGAAATAAGGGTGAGCACATAGGCACTCAATAAGAATCCCCAACCGGGGTACAGTACAAAACAACGCATCATCTAGCAATCAAGTACACAAGCAACGGTTACCAGCACAGATCTCCGGGACACAATGTCTAAAACCCTCTGGGTTTTCAGAAGTCTCTAACTTCCGGCCAAGCGGCCAGCTCAACAACTGACCCTAGACTAAGCTACCCTCGAGGGTCTCTACCCTCGGCCTACGGGACCGTTCCCAAACAGTTGGTCCAAAGAAGTACAAGGGCCGTTTCCACACAGTTGGCTCTAGACCGTTCACAACAGTTGGTCCTAACATAAACAAGGACCGTTCACAAACAGTTAGTCCTGGACCATTCACAAACAGTTGGTCCAAACATAAACAGGGACCGTTCACAAACAGTTGGTCCTAGACCGTTCACAAACAGTTGGTCCAAACATAATCAAGGACCGTTCACAAACAGTTGGTCCAAACATAAACAGGGACCGTTCACAAACAGTTGGTCCAAACATAAACAAGGACCGTTCACAAACAGTTGGTCCAAACATAAACAGGGACCGTTCACAAACAGTTGGTCCAACACATAAACAAGGACCGTTCACACACAGTTGGTCCTGGACCGTTCACAAACAGTTGGTCCAAACATAAACAGGAACCGTTCACAAACAGTTGGTCCACTCTCAGCCTTTGGCTGATGATATCCTAACCAGTCTATCTGGATCACCTATCCCCTGTTCCTTAACTACAAACAAGCTTCACAACAAGAGCCCTAGCATGGCACTACAAGCTTAGAACAGGAAAACAATCATGCTGGAAGGACAACCCTAGCATGGCACTAACATGTGAATATAACAATAAACATGCTAGCAAAACAGATTAGCCAAGGAATTCTTATTTACTAACATGCAAGCAACTTAAAGACAGACATACAAGAAAGCAATCAGAGAAGTCCCGCAGGGTCCACACAACCCCGGGTGGGAAATCCTTACCTGGAAATACACAGAAAACATGACAAATACAAATGCTCCTTGAGCTGCAGAACCAACAGAACCTAGCAATAAATAAATCACAAATAGGTAAATAACATCTAGCAGCTACACTGAAAAAGGTAGCCAAACGCACGAGGCTCGGGAGAAGAAGTTACCCTAAATCGAGTACTAGGCAGCTCGGTAGCACAGCTCCTGGCGAAGGCGAGCTCGGTAGCACAGCTCTTGGTGAAGGCAAGCTCGGCAGGGGCGAAGCGCTGTGACAAGGCCGTGCAGCGAAGACAAGGCAAGACGAGCGGCTGTATGCGACAGGCGAAGGCAGGGACGCTGGGCGTACCCGCGAAGGCTGCTGGGCCGAGCGAGTGAATGCGCGGATGGCTGGCACCAGCGAGGTGCTGCTGGCACACGCACGGAGCAAAGACATGGTGTGGGCACTGGCGAAGCTGGATCTTGTGAGAGAGGGCGCGCGAGCGCTGGGCGAAGGCTCGGGCGAGCTGGGGCGAGTAAAGGCTACTGGGCGTGCGGCAGATCTTACGAAGGCGCAGGGATGCGCGATCCGCTGGGCGCTGAGGCGAAGGGTGCTGGCGAACGCATGCGGGCTGCTGGGCCAGGGACCTGGCGAAGGCGCGCGGAAGGGATGCGCGAGCGTTCACGCGATCGGCTGAGCGTGCTGGGGGCGAACGGACTTGCGTGCTATCTAGCGAAGGCTGCTGGGTGTGCACGCGCAGGGCAAACTGGCGCTGCGACTCGACAAGACAGGTGCGAGGCTCGCTCGGGCGAAGGAACAAAACTGGTGAACTCGGAGGCGAGCTGGGCTTCGATGCTGCGCGCGGCTGGGTGAGCTTGGCAAAGTGGCTTGGCGAAGCTGGGAGGGAAATTTAGAGAGCAAGGAAGTGCAGATGGGAGAAAAGAGAATAAAAGGTGCGGCAACCCCCCCTTTTAAACTAGGTCTCGGCAAATAAAAAGGAAGGGGGGATAGGATGCTGACACGTGTCCCCGGGCCACCCAGGTTCGAGTCCCAGCTTTGACACCTTTTTCACTTATTTTCTCTTTTAAATAAATAAAAGCTCTAAACTTCTCCAATCAGCTACTCCAAC
>JBBMKA010042833.1:0-21232 GCA_037833695.1 Sechiopsis laciniata | reverse complement strand
TGAAAAGAGACATTGCAGAGTTTGTTAGTCGGTGTCTCACTTGTCAGCAAGTGAAGGCTCCTAGACAGAAACCCGCAAGTTTGTTGCAGCCACTGCTCGTGCCTCAGTGGAAGTGGGAGGAGATCTCCATGGATTACATTTCTAGGTTTCCGAGGACACCGAGAGGGTTTTTTCAGAACTGGGTTATTGTAGACAGTTTGACCAAGAGTGCACACTTCATTCCCGGTAGGATCACTTACACCGGGGAATAGTGGGCACAGTTGTTCTTGGAGCAGATCGTTCGGTACCATGGGGTGCCAAAGAAGATTGTGTCTGATCAAGATTCCCACTTTACTTCTCGATTCTAGAGGGCACTCTAGAGAGGTTTAGGTGATGCTGAGAGTAGTTTCAGCACAGCGTTTCATCCTCAGGCAAATGGGCAGACAGAGAGGGTGAATCAGATTCTTAAGGACATGTTTCGAACCTGTGTGCTAGATTTTCCAGGCAGTTGGGACCAGTACATGTATTTGATGGAGTTTACCTAGAATAATAGTTACCAAGCGACAATTCAGATGGCTTCGTTTGAGGCATTGTATCGTAAGCGTTACAGATCTCTAGTGTTTTGAGAAGAGGTTGGTGGCAGATAGGTTTTGGGTCCCGAGTTGTTACAGCTAACTAACGACATAGTTCAGCAGATCAGGGCCCGTATGTTGACAGCAGAGAGTAGCAGAAAAGTTATGCTGATATTCGGCGTCGAGACCTAGAATTTGAGGTTGGCCAGTATGTGTTCTTGAAAGTGGCACCGATGCGTGGAGTTCTAAGGTTCTGCAAGCGTGGCAAGTTGAGCCCCAGGTTTGTAGGGCCTTTTGAGATCCTTGAGCTGATCGGTTCGGTGGCTTACCGGTTGGCCTTGCCTCCGTCTTTGGCAGCAGTGCATAATATTTTCTACGTGTCGATGCTACGTCAGTATGTGGCAGATCCGTCTCACATTGTTGACTTTGAGCCGTTAGAGCTGAACCAGGATTTGAGTTTTGAAGAGAAGCCTGTGCCGATTCTAGCTCAGGAGCGCAAGACTTTGCGTAATCGGGAGATCAACTTGGTTAAAGTTCAGTGGAGAAATCAGAGGGCATAGGAAGCGACTTGGGAGTTAGACGACAAGATGAGGATGGAATATTGTAACGGCCCAGATTTCCATTTTGGTTCTCCAGATATGTTTGGTCATTTATTCGGTTGTTCGGTTGGGCCGTTAGGGTAGTTTGAGCCTTTATGGGCATTTTGGTAATTTTGCCTTCAGGCGTAGTTTCTTAATTAACCAGGGTTTCGAGACCTTTCTATTAATTTACTGAGTTTGGCTTTTCTCGGTTTTAGGTTTCCAAGGTCAGAGTTGCTTTTGGGAAGTTTGGTTGTCTTTTTGGTTAAAAGAGGAAAAAGGAAAAAAATGGTTTTAATTTCTCCCTCGCCAGGACTCGAAGCCTGAATCACTTGAAAGCCCTATATAAACCCCTTTTTCTCTCCAAAACACAAACCTAGCCGCATTTGGATTCTTTTTCTCTCTTCTCCCTCATTTTTAAGCCGAGAGCTCCATTGCAAAGCTGAGAGTTCGCCTCTCCTTGACCCCAACCGAGAAATTGCCAAGCCGTGCCTCTGTTTCCTCTTCGTGTACAGTCCCTCGCTCGCTCAGTTCCGCACACCCTTCACCGAGAAGTTTCGTGCCACAGCGTCTTTAGAGCAGCCATTCACCTTAGGTACGTTTTGCCCAAAATCTTTCTCGTTCTCGGAGGGTTTTTCTGTGGTCTGATGTTAAGTTCCGTTGACCTTGTGCTATTCATAGCTTCGCAGTCGCCTTCGCACAACCCTTCATCACACGGTCGATTTCGTAGCTGAGACCACGCCTATTCGCCTATCCGAGCCGATTCACCGAGCAGTGTTCACCTTGGTCTTCGCTCCAGTGAATCCTTTGTCCAGCAAAACGTTCATCACAGCTTTGCCTTTGCCGGAGCCTTATAGCCGAGCCTGTCTTCTCGGTTTAGGGGTATGGCTTTCCGAGCCTTGTGCCTTTGGTTACCTAGTATTGTTAGCTATTAGATATTAATTGTGTGCTTGTTAATTGCTATGCCTAGGTTGTTACTCGTATTGGTGTTCTGCAGCTCAAGGAGCCTAGTTTTTTGTATTCTACTGCTTGCTTTCCAGGTAAGGATTTCCTTGTCGGGGTTGTGTCGGCCCTACACTTGACATTGATAGTTTCCTGGTTGTGTGTTACTGTTTTCTAAGCATGGTAGTAGATAGGTGTTTGAACGTTATTCCTATTACTAAACTTGTTAGTATATAGGTTTGCCTGTTTATTATCTGTCGATATACTTGTTAGTGGTTTGGATTGTATGGCTTGTCTGATAGGATCTGGCATGTAGATTTATGTACCCTGGTTTGCACTACTATGTTGCGGTGATTGTTTTATCTGTGACTGAGATATGTTGTATGTTATTGTGCAATATTATTGATGCTGAACTCTGTTAGCCCTAGGGTACTCCTTAGCTAGATCTTGTTAGGTTGTCATCATCTAAAGGCCAAGAGTGGACCAACGTATGTGTCCCCATTGGTCGGGCTGTGAGGACAGATTCCTTTCCCCCGACAGCAGGGTGTGGAGTAGCTACCACCTCGGCATAAGCCTAGTTTGTGGCCTGCTAGAGTAGGGTCTTTTCCTTGGTGTAAGCTTACCTTGGGACGACCTTTAGCTTCAAGTGTTGGGTGTGATTCAGGCTGCCACAGTATGGTGCCGAGGGCCTACCGCCTGCTGTGGATCAATGCTCACCTTTCTAAGTCTTAGGCATGCGCACTTAGACCGGCATAGTTTGTGTAGGCCTACATTTATCTGGTTTGCAGGAGCATGTATTGCGCGCGTATGTGCATTGGATGCTAGGAGGAGAGCTCCCTCGAGCTGTGTATCAGTACACCTTCCATTCAGTTTAGAGCTCAACGCTTGGGTACTCTCCCAAGTGCCCAAGATCAGCCTAGTGTGCTGGTCACCGTAGCCGAGAGTTAGAGACTCTCAAGTTTCTGGAGGATATTTTGTTAACCCAGTTGGAGATCCGCAGTGGATCGTTAGCCGAGAGCTAGAAACTTTCGATGGTTTGAGCATGCTGTGTTTGTACTTTTGTTTAGACTGCCTTGTGATTGTTGTTCTGCTTTTATGCTAAGATGCTAGATGATGTGACTTACGTACTGTACCCCAGTTGGGGATTCTTAATGAGTGCCTTTGTACTAACCCTTATTTATGTGGTTTTTCACTAGGTAACTTGGGACAACACTAGAGCGGCTAGAGGAGGAGCTGGTTGATCATGAGAGTCCTCCGTGTAGTCTCTTTCATTTATTTTATGTTTTCAGTATGTTTAGACTATTTTGGAAAAATTGTTTAGTACTGTTTTCGTATACTCTGGCCAGAGGCTTTATATAATAATGGTTTTTAATAACAGTTTTTGAATTGTCAATTTCCTATCAAATGTTAAATTTCCGTTGTTTGTCTTCTTGTCGAATTGAATGGTATTTAAATTCATGCATGCTGAGTAAGGACCAGGTTTAGGACTATTTTAGAGTCGGGTTCTTACACTTACTACCAAATGGAAGAATCCAAAATTAGATGAAAATGAGGAATTGATGAGCTTAGAATAAAAGATTTATTTGATGATCATGTTTTGTCTTGCTGATGATGTCATTGCTGAAGTCGCAGATCAAGTGAAGGCTACCGGTTTGTGGTTGAAGCTCGAGAGTCTGTATATGACAAAGTCTTTATCCAAGAAGTTGCTTTTGAAGCAGCGATTATTCAGCCTCTCTATGTCCAAAGGTACGCTTCTTAAAGATCATCTAGATAAATTAAATACAATATTAATGGATTTGTGAAATATTGAGGTTAAGATAGATGATGAAGATGCCGCTCTAATTTTGTTGGTTTCTTTGCCGCTGCCGTATGCATTTTTTGTGGATTCGTTTTCTGGTAAGGATACGCTCTCTCTAGATGAAGTGAAGAGTGCTCTTCAAACTAGATAAGAACGCCATAGGGTCGCTGGTATAAAAGAAGGTGGAGCATCTGTATTGGCTATAATAGGAAGCAAAGGTCGTGGAAAGCCTAGAAAGAAGAAGCCAAAGGAATTTGCCCAAAATTCTAAAGGCTCAAAGACGTATAATTCCTGGGCCAATGACATTTGTGCTTACTGCAAGAAAATTGGACATTAGAAACGTGATTTCCCTCGCAGTCATAGTTAATAACCTAATAAGAAGGACGGTTCAACAGCTATATTAGAGGTCAGTGGCAGCTCATAAGAAAATTTGGCTCTAGCTGCAAATGATCACATTTTTTTGAAAGGTGTGTGGGTCCTCGATCTGGGGCGTCGTATCACATATGTCTGAACAAGGAGTGGTTTTCAACGTATGAGTAGATTGATATAGGTAATGTGTCAATGAAAAATAGTACACTCTGCAATGTAGTTGGAATTGGCTCAATCAGGATATGAATGCACGATAGTACACTAGACAAAAGAGGTTTCAATTTCAAAGGAGAAGATGGAGTCGTGTATGTATGCAAGGATTCAAAGGTAGTTCTGAAAGGTACAAAAAGTGGAACTTTGTATTTTCTGACAAGTTCAACGTTGATAGGTTTAGTTGCAGTTGTATCGTCTGCAGTTCAGAAAGAGAACATGACTAAGTTATGGCACATGAGTGAAAGGGTGATGACTCTCAAATAGAGTCAGAATTCTAGATAGTCTGAGGTCATTGTTTGAGTTTATTATTTAAAATCAAATGCGAGAAAGGTGAATATAACGAGAAAAATGTGAAAATAGCTAAAGCTTACACATTAGAGGATTAAATTGAGGGATATGAATTACAACACGGAAAATGGCAGAATTAGCACACTTAGCGTATTTAGCAAAGCTTATGCTGATAAACTGTTTTTGCAGGAATTTATGATGTGAAGTTGAGAATCAAGATGCACGATTGCTAGCGTAGCAACGTTTGAAGAAATTCTAAGGCGCCATAAACGAAATAAGGAAAGAATAAAATGGAAGCAAGATGTTGACTAACCAGACACTAAAGAGACAAATTGTTGAAATCACGAAATTCTTGCCTTAAACACATAAACCTAATTGGAAAATTCATACAAGGAAAGATTTAGCGTCGATCGATCCATGCCTATTTTGGAAGATTCGAAGGATGATTATAAAAGGAGACCTCTATAATAGGATAGAGGGTGGAGAGTTTTTTGAACCAAGAGTTTTATATTGTTTTTCTGTATTTTCCTTATTAGACTCATTGCATTTAAGCAATACTATTTCAGCATGTTTTCCATGTCGTTATCTGTATTTCTTGTTTGTATGATGAACTAATTTTGTTAAGGAAACACTAGGAAAAAGTGGCTAGTCTTGACATGTGTTAAAAAGGAATAAGAAGGGCGTGAGTATGACATGTTAACTAGGAGTAAAAATCAATAGTAAATGTCGACCGACCATCCATACGCACTCATAGGTTGGAAATCGAAAGAGGGAATAATCTAAAACTAGTTTGCATGTTCAGTAGGTTAGTATTAAGTCTTTAATACTTTAAATCGGAGTTTAAGGATAAACGCGTAACTACTATATACGTAGCACCGGCTGATCACTACATCAATTGTGGCGAAAGTCGGGCTTGATGCGAATGGAAGTGAAAGTTTGAGTGGCGTAGTATGATAGTTACTCCTTACCGCATATTTCTTTGCAACGCATTGCTAGAAATTTCCATGAGTATCCTAGTTTAGCCTTATTCTCTCATAATCTGTTTTACAATTATTCTTATTTCATTTATGCTATTCAACTTAATCAATCACAACATCCACTCGTTTATTTCTATTCAATTCTAAACATCACCTTAGATAAATTAAAGTCCCTATGGAGATCGATAATTTTTTTATTACTTACTGCAGACCACGTATACTTGCGTGAGTGCGAGTTTATTGCATACAAGGCAACTAGATTTTCTGCAGTCAAATTTTGGACGTCGTTGTCAGGGACTACATCAATTTATTTTAAGTCGAGATTTTTTAAAATATATATAAAAACAAAGAATTTTTTAGAAACATTTGCTTCAACTTTCTAGTATGAACTGTGCATGAGCATGACTCTTTCGTTTGATCCAGAACTTGAGCGGAACCTCCTCAAGAGACGACGTGAGTAAAGAAGGAGAATTTAAAGAAGGATGGACCTAATAGCACCGAAGCACCCTGGAGTAATCGATCCACCAGCAGTAGCAGCAGGTGCAGGAGTTGAAGTAGATGCAAATCTTAATGTCAATCTACCCCTAGCCTAAGGATTAGATGAGAGGGACAGAGTCATGAGGACTCAAGCAGGATTATTCAACCATGTAGCATATCTAGAAAAGCTTAGATCCAAGTGTTCTGGACCATTTCGAATTACTCAGATAAAACTAGGAGCAACAATGTGGATTAAGAACAAGTCGAATGGGAATGAGTTTACAGTCAATGGCCAGAGACTCAAGCATTACTGTAATGAGGATGTTTAGCACATGATACCTTCATTCACATTGACAGAAGAATGAGAGCGCAAATATGTGAGTGGACCCAGAGTGTATCGGTACCTTTAATTTTTACTCCACGCATGCTAGTTTAAATATTTCCTCTTTACTTATCTAAGAAGTTATTTTACTCTTATTTTTGTCTATTTAAATTTTCAATTTGATTATATCGGTAAATCTCTCTATACATTTGATATAAAAGAAAATTCCTTTTTTTAGGGACTTAATTAAAATCGGCGCACATGAGGATTAGACATAATCATTCCGATCATTAATTACGGCCAGATATCGAGCAATCTGATTCTAGTCCAATGGTTCATAGCATATGCATGGCCACCCTAATCCAATCGTCAGTCTGACACGATGCGACGATTGCTACCCTGATATCCTACCCATTCATCCAATCGTTAAATAAACAGAGATTAACTTCTTTGAACCCTCACTACTATTCAATTAACCCTTTACCCCTTCTCCCAAATTCAAACTGCAAAGATTTTATCATGGTGCGAAGACTTGCAATAGACTACAGAAGGTGGTGGAACATAAGGATGAAAGGACAAGGTGAAGTTGTTCCACCTCAGGCTCTTGAGCTAGGCAACGCTTCGCCTGCAGCCGTTGATCCTGAAGTTGAGTAGTCGCTAGCCAGAAGATGCAGGCAAACCTCTGCTTCACCTGGAAGGTCAGAGGAAAATGCGATAGAAGAAGAATCTTCAAAAGCCCCCAGAGAAGAAAGATTATTCACTTCTGTACCCCGACGGTCTCCGCCGATGGTGCTGATTGACAGCTCTGAAACTTTAGGGTATTTCAAAGATTTGCGATGGAGGAGAGGGACATGAGGGAGTTTGACTAGAAGATGGAAGAAGTTAATAGAGCATGGAAAGTTGAGTGTGGAGGAGATGCAGACACTGACACCTCTAGACCTTTTGAGGTGGCCGCCATCTGCGAAAGAGAACAAAGGCTACATCGGGAAGGAAAAGCACTAATGGTGGAAGAGCATCTAGGTGGATGTAGAGGAGCAACATCGGCTCTAAAGGACCTGTTCTGATGCCGACTTAGAGACGAAGCAAATGCAGGCCTTATCGAGCATAAAAGAACAAGGCTGACACCTTTAGGAGGAAGCCTAGACGAGATGAATAGGACCATTGAGCGCTTAACATCAGACTCTGCCGCTAAGGAAGTAGAAGTGGATCCTTCCACACATACCCATATGTCAACTCGTTTAGTTAAGAGGAGGAAGAACGCGTAGGAAAAGTTGGTGCGCTGCCTTTGGCTCTTTGCCAACAATTTGGTCGCGTATATGGATACGTAAAATAGTGCAACAGTGCATTATTCGACACACTAGCCTTCTTAAATTCGTTCATCCATAAGCCCATTGTTCCACAATTCAAAGACATTGTTTCTTCTATCGACTCTAGTAGTTTTGATTCAGAAGAAGAAGAATGATAAATGAAGTCTCTTTCTCTATCGTATTTCTCTTCTCTGTGTTTATCTCACCTTAATTCATTTTATTCCCTGTTCTTAGTATTATGTTTTGGCTAATACTGTGTTAGAATCTTACTTTTTAATTATGCGTTTCAAAACATTGTCTTTAATATGCTAAAATTTAATCTACCCCGAGACGTCGATTGCTAGTTTCCTAGTGTGATCATCTTGGGACGAATCCTTTTTAAACTTGGAACATAGTACATTTCTTGGGGAGGAAACCGAAAGCTTAAAGTAGGGAGATTGAGAACCTTAGTTTAGTTTAAGTTTGGGGGAACTAAGCCTCACCTCCATTAGGGACAATGAAGACTTTAAGTTTGGGGATGAGGGTAAGCCCGCACAGTGATATGTGAAAAGCATGTTTTCCAAAAAATAAAAAATTAAAATGAGAGTAAGAAAAATAAAAATAAAAACATTCTAGGTAAAAATGAAATGGCAAAAGAGCAAATAGCCGTGGGTATTCCAAATATTCCACTGGTCACCAAATCAAGTGCAAGCTTAAGATATTTCAGTACTTAGATGTCGTATTTTAGGCTCAAACGAGCCATGCTAAGACTAAGGAATTGCGGCCATGCAAAAAATTTTAATCAAAGAAATCTAAATAAATAAGCCTCGAATAGAATAATTTGAACAAACTTAAATTAACCAAAAAGGGGTTGATTGACCTATTCTAGAGTCAGAAGTTTCTAAGCTACGGGGTGTGCATTGAACTAAGGGAAATTAAGAGAAGAACTGAGATGAGATTGAAGGGACTCAAGTAAAAGAGGAAACGAGATGATTAAGCATATGAAGTATTAAGACAATTGCATCTAAAAAAATAGTTTTTTTAGCAAGAGGAAAAGCCTGGCATTATAATAAGCATTCTATTTAGCATTTATTACACCTATAAAAGCATTGCTCGAAACGAGCAATGATTCAAGTTTGGGGGTTTGATGACTCTTAAATAGAGTTAGAATTCTAGATAATCTGAGGTCATTATTTGAGTTTATTATTTAAAACCCAATGCGAGAAAGGTGAATATAATGAGAAAAAGGTGAAAATAGCAAATGCTTACGCATTAGAGGAATAAATTGAGAGATATGAATTATAGCATGGAAAATGGCAGAATTAGCACACTTAGTGCGTATTTAGCAAAGCTTATATGCTGATAAACTGTTTTTACAGGAATTTACGATGTAGAGTTGATAATCAACATGCACGATTGCAAGCATAGCAACGTTCGGTGAAACACCAAGGCGCCATAAAAGAAATAAGAAAGAATCAAATAGAAGCAAGATGTTGACTAACCAGACACTAGAGAGACAAATTACTGAAATCACGAGATTCTTGCCTTAAACACACAAACCTAATTGGAAAATTCATAGAAGGAAAGATATCGGGTCGATCGATCCGTGCCTATTCTAGAAGATTTAAAGGATGATTATAAAATGAGACCTCTGTAATAGGATAGAGGGTAGAGAGTTTTTTAAACCAAGAGTTTTACATTGTTTTTCTCTATTTTTCTTATTATACTCATTTCATTTAAGCAATACTATTTCAGCATGTTTTCCATGTCATTATCTGTATTTCTTGTTTGAATGATGAACTAATTTCGTTAAGGCAACACTAGGAAAAAGTGGTTAGTCTTGGCATGTGTTAAAAATGAATAGGAAGGGCGTAAGTATGGCATGTGAAATAGGAGCAAATATCAATAGTAAGTGTCGACCGACCATCCACACGCACTAATAGGTTGTAAATCGGAAGAGGAAATAACCTAAGACTAGTTTGCATGTTCAGTAGGTTAGTATTAAGTCTTTAATACTTTAAATCGGAGTTTAGGGATAAACGAGTAACTACTGCATACGTAGCGCTGGCTGATCACTACATCAAGTTGTTGCAAAAGTCGGGCTTGATGCGAATGGAAGCGAAAGTTTGAATGGCGTAGTATGATAGTTACCCCTTACTGCATATTTCTGTGCAACGCATTGCTAGTACTTTCCATGAGTATCCTAGTTTAGCCTTATTCTTTCATAATTTGTTTTACAACTGTTCTTATTTCATTTAAGCTATTCAACCTAATCAATCACAACAACCACCCATTTATCTCTGTTCAATTCTAAACATCACCTTAGATAAATCACAATCTCTATAGAGATCGATAATTTACTTATTATTTACTGCAGACTGGGTATACTTGTGCGAGTGCAAGTTTATTTCACACGAGGAAACTAGGTTTTCTGTAGTTAAAGGGGAATGCAGATTTTGTTGAAGAATGATCTTCTATATGGACACAAAGTGTAGGATCTCGAGTTCTGTAAACATTGTGTATTTGGGAAACAACATCGTAGCAAGTTTCCAAAAGGATTCCAATGTACCAAGGGTCCTTCTCGAGTTAAATCAATTGAAGGTAGCATGTATTTTTTGTTAGTTATTGATGGCTATTCAAGAATAACTTGGATATTCATGATGAAGCACAAAGGAAAAGCCTTCAAGAATTTTAGATAGTCGAAGGTTCTGGTGGAAAATCAAACATGGAAGAAGATCAAGAGACTTTAAACAGATAATGCCCTTGAGTTTTGTAGTTTTGAATTTAATGAATACTGTAAAGATATAAGGATTGTTCTACATCATACTATCAGGGACACACCTTAACAGAATGAGGTATGAACCGAACATTATTGAGAGAGCAAGATGTATGCTCTTAAATGCTAGGTTAGCTAGAAGAATCTTGGCAGAAGTAGTAAATACTGCGTGCTATCTGAAAAATTGTGGGCCTCACACAGGTATTGACTGTAAAATACCATACGATGTATGGTCTGGTAAGCCTACAAATTACTCTTTGTTAAAATTTTTTGGTTGTAACGTCTTTTACCATGTCAGTGAGGGCAACTTAGAGCCAAGAGCCAAAAAAGATGTTTTATAGGTTATGGAAATAGAGTTAAGGGATATAAAATATGGCCTTCTTCTAATAATAGAGTTATTCACAGCATAAATGTTTCTTTTGAAGAAAATTCTATGTTTAACTCCATTGTGTATTCCACAATTGTAAGGAAAAATAACAATGTTGATAAACGGGTGGAGCTAGAATTTAGTTCAAACAAAGATGAATTATAGCACGAAGGTGTAGAAAGAGAACAACACGCTTCTACAGATGAGTCATATATGCCTATTGGCCAGTTAGATTTGCTTATTGATCAGCCAAATACTATTACAAAAAATGATACCACTGATCAATCTTCTTGGTTGGAAGTTAGACACCGAGTAAAGCCCTAGATAGAGCTAGAAGAACTGATCAACCTCCAATCAGATATGGTTGCTTATGCACTGCATTGCTGAATAGGTGGATACTTATGAACCGTCTACCTATAAAAAATTTGTTTCATGTAGTGAGTCAGAGAAGTGGCTTGCTGCGATGGGTCGAAATGAAGTCTCTAAATAAGAATCAAACTTGAGAGTTAGTCAAATGAATAAGTATAAAGCTCGTGTAGTTGCAAAAAGGTTCCCACAGAGAGAGGGTGTTGACTACAATGAGATTTTCTCACCAGTAGTCAGACATATGTCTATCAGGGTGCTACTAGCTATCGTGGCACATCAAAATTTAGAACTTGAGCAACTTGATGTGAAGACAACTTTTTTACATGGAGAGTTGGATGAAGAGATTTATATGACCTAACTAGAGAGGTTCAGTGTCCTAGAAAAGAGGACTAAGTGTACAAGTTGAAGAAGTCTTTGTATGGACTAAAATAGTCTCCAAGATAGTGGTACAAAAGATTTGACAACTATATGGTTTTGTTAGGCTACAACAGAAATCCGTATGATTGTTGTGTGTATCACGAAAATTGTCAAGATGGTTCGATGATTTATTCAATTCTATATGTAGATGATATGCTCAGAGCTGCAAGGTTTAAATCTGATATTCAGAGGTTGAAAAATCTGCTTAGTGCTGAGTTAAAGATGAAAGATATGGATGCTCTCAGAAAATCTTGGGTATGGAAATTTATAGGGAAAGAGAAAAGAAAAAGCTTTTCTTGTCACAGAATGGCTACATTAAAAAGATTTAATCAAGGTTTGGCATGTCATCAGCGAAGCCTATAAATACCTTCAAATGCTGCTAATATTTGTTTATCCTTAGAATTTGCACCCCAATCTGAAGCTGAGAAGGAATACATGTCTCGTGTTCCTTATGCTAGAGTAGTTGGAAGCTTAATGTATGCTATAGTATGCACTAGACCTAATCTCACCCATGCTGTTAGTGTTGTTAGTAGGTATTTAGGCCAGCCTAGAAAAGAATAATGGCAGGCTGTGAAGAGGATTTTTCGTTATCTCAAAGGTACTTCTGATGTTGGTCTTGTTTATAGGAATAAGACACAGTGTTTAGTGATTAGTTATTCTGACTCTGACTATACTGGAGATGTTGATAGTTGAAGATCGATGACAGGTTATGTTTTCATTCTATGTGGTTCTGTTGTTAGTTGGAAGGAAACTTTACAACCTACAGTAACTCTGTCTACAACTGAAGCAAAGTATATGGCATTTACTAAAGCTGCTAAATAGGGAGTAGGGTTGAAATGACTAGTCAGTAATTTTGATCTTTATCATGATCATGCAGTAGTGTACTGTGATAGTTTGAGTGTTATATGCCTTGCCAAGGATAAGTTCACCATGAAAGAACTAAGCACATAGATGTAAGGTACCATTTTCTGAGAAATGAGAAAATAATAAAGATTCTGAAAGTGGGCACTGCTGATAGTTCTGCTGATATGTTCACCAAGGCGGTGCCATATGGAAAGTTCCAACACTGTTTGAACTTGCTAAATGCTTACAGCTGTTAAGGTCCCTAAGGGGGCCATTTGAGGCAGAGGGAGAAGCATATGAGTTTGTTGCACTCTTGGTATACATCTGAATCTGGTATTCATCTAAATCTGGTATACATCTAATCTGTTATACATATGAGTTTGGTATGCATCTAACATACATCTCATTCGTCAGGGACATCTGGTACACTGCTTTTACAATTTGTTGCATCTAAAGGAGAGTTCAAGTCAAGTTGGAGATTTGTTAAGATATGCCTTGAAGGATTTGATGCCCTACGATTACTTAGTCGGGGGTCTCACAGCCCGGTCAGCAAGCGAGGGTCACCTGTATTGCTGTCTCTATTTCGTATATGAGCTTTTATGTAATTTGGGTATTTATCTGTAACATGGCTTAATGAGAATGCACTATATAAACTCAAATTAAATCCTAGCCCCCATGATACTCATTCTGTATTTTAGCTCCCCTTAAAAAAATCGTGCCCTTTCTCTACCCGTGGACTAGCTAACACATCGTTAGTGAACTACGTAAATTTTATGTATTCTTCTTTTACGGTTCCTTTTATTCTTTCGATTGGTTGGTTGATTGCCATTTTTATAACAACACTAGTTAACCCAAAACTTCAAACACAATGTTTTTTTATATATTCATGACTGTTCATGCTAGCTTATGTGCACCTCGACTATTGTAGAAAATTAATTCCTAGGTAGGTGGTTGGGTTGAACTCATCACCTTTAAACCCAAAAATTCAAACACAATTAAAACCAACCCTATAGTTCATAACATTTTACAAAAAAAAAAAAAAAAAAAAAAAAATCACATAATACTCCACAAACCCAAACATAAACAACCGAAAAAAAAAATTGAAACAAGCCAATGGACATAATAAATTGAAGGACATTAGTTATATTGAGACATTTTTCCTAAATAGCCAAATCCTTAAAAAAAAAAAAAAAAAAAAGGTAAATAATTTGACTAAAGAACTAGGTTGATGATTTAAAATAGAAAAGGAAAATAAAGTTTACCCATCACATAAGTAGTTTGGCCTAAAAGAATTTATCTTCTCCACCTCACTAGGTAGCTCTTTTGATGGGCATCTCAAACTATGTTAGTTGCTCCACGAACTGTGTGGCTCAAATTAAAAACAACTCTAGAAGACTTTGAGACAAAATGTGGTTAAGATTCAAGGGAAGATGAAATATAGAAAATTGAAACCTAAATTTCAAAAACAATATATATATCCTAATTGTTATCAAACTGGGGTACATCAACTCATTTAGTACAAAATGCAAGAAGAGCATCCAGGGAACGTCCCCTTGTGTCAAGCTCGATGTAGAAAATTCCACACATAATGCCCTGCTCACTTCACCTCTTACCTTACTTTGAACTACTAGACTCAATAACATATATATGTAACTCAATCCACTATCTTGGAATTGCAGATTACTAAGGAAAAAAAGCATTGATTTGGTTGGGAAAAAACTAATCCTTAATTTTGAAATTGATAACTAAATCGAAAATTATAACAATTATGTATCCTAAATTTCAAACGATTCATAACTTTTTGGAATACAAACAAGGTGGTGTAATAATCCATCATTGGTTAAATAAGGGGTAGATCTTTGGGTTTATAAAGGATGACAAACATTTCCGTTAGTATGAGATCTTTTGGGTGAAACGACGAGAACTTATGCCCAAAGTAGACAATATCATATCGATGTGGAGATCTGGGTAGGTTTGTCGCTCCTTAACAAATGGTATCAGAGTAGTTCCGCTGAATTAGCCATATCAAAAGAACCTCGAGTATAAAACAAAGATTTGTTGAACTTCAATATGGGGTATGAAATAGTAAAAATGAAAAATCCATTGTTGAGCTGCCTAATGTGTGTTCCATTGTAAGTGCTTTGAATATGCTCGTGATTGAGCATCTATGTACTCTAATGTGGGAGTGCTTTTGAAACAAGCTTCCAGGTGAGGAGTGCTACTGAAATGGTTTCTTGGGGTAGCTATTGTGAGCTCAAATAACAGTCGAGTGGATCCGTGGTATTAGGCTTTACGGTTTGCTCAAGTATAATTTGGAAGAATTTATGGTTTGAGTTAAGGTGTGCTCAAATGTAACTCAGAAAATAACTAGCTCGCATACGATACTTTGTTCGAGGGGAGAATTGTTAGGAATACAAACAAAAGGTTGTAGTAATCTCACATTGGTTAAATAAGGGGTAGATCTTGAGTTTATAAGGCAAGACAAACATCTTCATTGGTATGAGACCTTTTGGGTGAAACAAAAAACAATGCCATGAGGGCTTATGCTGAAAGTGGCCAATATCATACCAATGTGGAGATTTGGGTAGGTTTTTCTTCCCTTAACAATAACAATCCCAAATTCAGTCACATACAAGCAAAGAAAGAGAGAAAATAGAAAGCAACATACATATTATAGCTACTGAGAAACCTTGCTAGAGAATGAATGGTCGACTGTGCAAATAAGTCCACGCGAAAGAGACGTGTGGAGGAGCTGGGCAAAGGAGCAACCTCAAAACCTTATTATGCGAAGGAGAACAATAATAGAGAGGAGGAGGACTATCAATCAGGGAGAGAAACATTTTCAAAGGCATTAGAGAAGAAAGAGTGAAAAGAAAGAAAGAAGGAAACAAAAAAAAAAAAAAAATGAAAGAAGTGGGTGAGGAAGAAAAGGGGATTAGGTTTTCAACACTCGTCCGTAAGGTTGAGCGCGCTAGGAAATTTTTTTACAAACATCTTCGCCGCCTTTGCTTTTCAATTTTTTCCATAGCATTTCTCAATTTAGGGTTTAGCTTTTAAAATTGGGATCTTTTATTTAAAAGATAATCAATTTTTAGTTTAAAATCTTTTATGACACTTATTAAAATGTCATAATTTTATTGAAAAAACTCCAATGAAAATAATTAAAATTTCATAGATCTTGTAATAGTTATTATTTGTCATAAATTTTCATTAACTTAAAACAATCATTCTTTCCTGATAAAAGCACGTGTTTTAAGTTATTATGACATTTTTTAAATTTTTTTAATTCTTTTGTCTGATGTAGTTAGTGTCATAGAAAGTTAAATTTGTTGTAGTGTTCTTAGTTTTTGAAGGTCCTCTTGAACACTAGATTTGTTACTGGTTAACTTCTCTTTTCACAAATTTTTTCAAGCTAAATTATTTTGCACACATCTTTACTCAATATTTTTTTTACATACATTAATTTTCTCTTACAAACTTTTTATTATTTTAAAAACCCAATATTTATTCCATTTATTGATATCCATTCCTCGGGTGTGCTCTTGTTCCTCCATTGGCTACGAGTAGAGAAAGAGAATGAGGCCAACAGTGTAGAGCTGAGAAACTAATACAGTTCGTTTTTAAGACTCCCTTCCATAAGTATCTTCTTGTTGCTTTGTCTTTGACAGGTTAAAAGGGTTCATGAAATTCCACAACAACTGAATTATCCATAGTTAATTGGAAAAACTACACAAATTTTTGTTAATAAGAGGAATGTAAAGACGATCATTTAAAGCCAAATTTTGAATTTTAGAAAAAATGGTGAATAACCAATGGGTTTGATAGGTAATTGATCGCCATTACCACCTGTGATTATTTTTTTCAAACTTGAATAGTCCGATCCCAATGAGAGATTTCCACGGCTTGAAGTAAGATGAGTGCTGATAACTCTCAAATAGAGTTAATATTTAGCATATTTTAGAATCAATATCTTGTTTCATTTCTTAAAAACAATGCGGGAAAAAGTGAAAAGTATGAATAAATAGGTGGAAAAGGCTAATGCCTACGCATTAGAGGAATAAACGAAAGATAAGAACTATAATGCGAAAAAGAGTAAGTTTTTGTTGAAAATGCATAATCAAGTTTAGCTGCACACTAATGAATACTTTTTGTAGGATAATGGAGCAATGCGGAAAAGGAACTGCAACAGCGAAGCAGCACTTGGATCAACGGATGCTGAAAAATAGTTCGACTGAAATGTGAAGCCCCAGAATCAGAAGAAATGAAAGAATCAGACGTGGAGCGAGTGCCAGCTAATAATCAGATCACCAGTTAATGTAACTACAGTAATCTCGAGATTCTTTTCCTTAGTCATCAAAGACGTGATTGACGACTCAATCAGAGGAAGTTCTTCTGCTTGGATCAAAACCTAAGTGTAAAAAGAATTCATCTTTTTGCCGAAATACTAGTTGAGCCTATAAAAGGAGAAGTCGAGAACCAAAAGAAGTGTGGAATAAGTGGAGAGTAGTGAGCCCACGACGAAGTGCTAACACTACGATGTCATCCATATCATTCTACTGATAGTATTATTGTTTTTTTATTTCGTAGTTATATTGTAGCTCTTTTTATTTACTTAAAACTCATTTTGCAATTGATTATTACGATGTTCATCATGATCTATTCCATGTAGTTTATCGTGTTCTCTATTTTCATCATGAACTAATTTTGTTAAGACGACACTAAGGAAAAGTGGTATAGCTTACGCACGTGATAAGGAAAACCAGGGGAAATTAACTAAAACATATCAAGTTAGGGTTTAAATTAACAGTTAGTGTTGATCGGCCATTCACACGAATTAGTAGGTTTTTGAATTGGAAGATAATATGACCTACAGCTAATTTACATGTTCGGTAGGTTAGTATGATGTCTTTTATGCTTTAAAAAGAGTTTAAGAATAAACGTTTATGGCTGGTTGTTATTAGTTTTGATATAATTACGTAATGAATGGATTCTGAGCTTAACTTATTGTTAAGTGTGGCTTCTGAATGGCTACACCCAAGTATACACGGTCATATTGCAGCAAGTAACAAGTAAATTATTGATCTCCACAAGGATTGAGGTCTAGAATTATTTTTACTAATTTAAGAGTTATGCAAGTAAATAAAGAGCATGAAATTGATGGTTTATTTGGGTTTTTCTAAGACTTTAAGTATGCAATAAACAAATGAGCATAGGTGAAAATTGAGGATATAGAAGATGCTGAATATACAATAATGGTAATTAGAATTCATTCTTCCCTGTCTTAATAAGTTTTTTATACACTTAATGATTTATGACTAACTCGGCTTTCGCAACAGTTATTAATACTAAACCTGGCGTCACGTGAGATAGTAAGGTTATTCCTAACTCCTCAAATCATGCGAGAGTTCTCACGATGAACCTATCGTAACATACTGGACCTGCCTCCAGTTCCCTCTTTTGAGTTTTCTGAAGGTTAGCATACGTGGGTAGCTAATCAACGAATACTTAAAAGTAAAATTTTAGCAGTATAAAAGCTTAGAACCTACAATGTCAACTTGCATTCTACATACGAATTATCGCCATAGCTCTTATCTAATGAGACATAGAAATGAACAACAAATAATAAGGTAAATTTATATTTCTCATTACTAAAAGTTGTAACAGTTCTATAATCTACTCATAACTAATAAAACATTAAAATAACATATAGGAATTGGCACAGTTGTGAAGTGTGTAGACTCCTTGTCATCGGCTCCTACGAACACTACCAGTTCTAGTTCACGCAAATTGGCTTTTGGCCAACCTACTAGTTCTGGCCACCCTCACCAGCTCTCCGATTGCAGCTTCTTTCTTACTATTTATAGAGTTGATTTGCTTGGCTTGCAAGTTTGGATGAGCTGGAATATCTTCCTCAATGCAAGATTCCTTGATTTTTGCTGGAATTCTTGATTTACGCCAAATTGATTGCTTGATTGATTTTCTGTTCTTTCCTAATTGACGTCCTTCTTTGAACGCAACTGCCTTGTGACTGCATCGTGTTGCGTTTGTATTTTGTTGTTCCCATTGATTTGTTCCTCATCGCCTAAGTTCCACATTGTCGTTATTGTATCGTATTTAGCACAGTTTATTCACTCTTTTACTCTAAAATGCGATGCTGGGCCTTTAATGTGCTAAATAATGAATGCATATGATTTCTAACAGTTTTACTCGCATTGAGTCTTTTAGAGCTCGATTATTTCCCTTCAACCTTAGAAAAATACTTAATAAACTAGCCTAATTTATGCTCTATTTGAGAGCTATTAGTTTACTACTACATGTAGTGCGCGGGTTATTCATACACTAACAAGCAACGGGAGTTGGTTTTAGTGTGAACAAACTCGAAGCCGATGTTAGATTTTTTAAGCATGATTGTTAGTCCCTTCCGCATCATTTTCCTTAGAATAGTGAACGCATCCCATGAGTACCTTAGCTGAGTCTTTCTCTTTACCTCAATTTTACGTAATTAATTCTTCTTCGCTAACGCTAGGAACCTAAAATCACCACCCAACCGTTTATTTTTGTGCACTAATTCTAAACTATATAATTGGTAAAAATCCTCAATCTCTGAGGAGAACTATATAAATTTTACTTATCACTTATTGTAGACCGTGTATACTTGCGCGATTATGAAATCCATTTTTTGCAATTATAAGAATATGATCTGACTGCATCAAGTGCTTGCTCTTCTATCAAGATACCATGAGTTATCTCGAAGGTGTTTAGGAGTTGTAGTTAAGGCCGAAGAGCTCTAATTTTGATTATTGAAAGTCTGACCGATCTAATTACTCATTGAATTATTTTCAGTAGCCTTAGGCAAGCACTGATTGCTATCTCCCCTTTCAGCACATTAATAGTAGATTGGAAGAACATGGGCAGTTTTCCCACAAAGTTGACAAATTGGTTTATTATCTTCACTTCATCTTCCACGACCACGTCCTCGTCCTCTATGGGAGGAGAACTATCCTCGGTTGAGATACGAAAAGTCTTTTGTTTAATTGTAGTTCTTTTTGTTGTCGAGGGAAAAATGAGTAGAAGGTTGGTTGATAGAGATACATTGAAGGTACTCTTGATGATTTTTTAAGGTGAGTAATTGATTCTGATCAGCACCCCATGTCATCTCTTTGTTTTGAATCACTACTTCCAGAGAAGTGTATTTTTCATTTAACCCATAAAATTTATACGAAATTGGATCACTATTGTCAACAGGTGAACAGACTAAGGATAAAATGGCAGCAAATCCTTTCATTAGATTTTGGTAGTCCACGTTTTCGAGCTACCATTCCTTGTCTGTTGAAGCATTTCTCGATAGTAATCATGTAGAGACGATGCTTGATAGCTATAGAAGTCTTGTAGGGCACTCAAGACCTCCATTGCAAACTTATAATTCATAACTTAACTAGGTAGTTATTTCTGTTGTCATTAAGTTATAGAACCAATCAAGAAAAAGTTAGTCAACCTGGACCCAAATATAATGCTCTAGCATCGTCAACCATGTAGGCTTCTCTTCAGGTAGATGTAACTTGATTGTCATATCTAGACACAGATCGTATCCATCAAGAGGACCCACTAGTTTATAATTTCTAAAAATGGGTAAGGCTATTTTACCATAAGAGAAAATTTGGCTCAATCTAGCTTAATAGATGTGATCTAGTTTAGGATGGTGGTGAAAGTCGGGTAGCCCATAGGCATACCGCCAAAAAGAACTGGACATCACTAGAGGGTTTTTGCGTGTAGGCTGAGGTTTTGGTTTTTTATTACAATAAACAAACAGTGGGGAGAGGATTGACTATGGTTTCAAGCTGTTCAAAGATGACAATCTAAGCGGTGGTCGTTTGATCGACGTTTGCAATTATAATTCTAATACTAAAACTGATTCCTGGAGAAGGCAACTGATGGGTGCGATTCAAGGGCTAATATAATGTACAGTAATTAATTCAAAGTCAACTTATGCTAAGTGTAACTTGGAATCACTTACGCGCAAGTATACGCGGTCGGGAATTGTAGCAAGTAATAGGTATATAAATTTATCGATCCCACAGAGATTGATGTCTAAAGCTAACACTATTAAGACAGAGTTGTGAAGAAAAGTAAAGCATGAGTGTATGAGTTGTTATTGTTTGGTTGAAATTGAATATGTAAATAAATATGATGCTGAAAATAAATATTATGCAATGAGTAATGCTAACTAACAATCTTAGAAAATTCTAAGTGTGCGGATTAGCCAAAGAGAGTCTTGCTTCCCTAACAAATAAGTACTGTCACACTTAATGATCTATGGCAGGGTCAGCTTCTGCTGCGAACTCCATACTTAGCAACAAGGTTACTCAAGTATTTAGTAAGGTTATTCCTAACACTTTAAGTGGTGAACAGACTTTCACACAACCTAATGTAGCATAATGGATCAACATACGGTTCCTTCTTCTGAACTCACCACAAGGTACATGCATGGGTAGCTAAATGATGCATATATATCTATATATATATCTATATATATCTATATATATATCTATATAGATATATATATATATATATATCTATATATATATAATAACATGCAGTAGTGTAAAAATCAATGACCTACGCTCCTAGCATATTTCTATTCTTGAATAGTAAACATAAACTC
>JBBMKA010042822.1:0-21233 GCA_037833695.1 Sechiopsis laciniata | reverse complement strand
TTCACCGTTTATCATAACCCACCGTTTATAATAACCTATCGTCTACAATAACATAAACGGTGCCCCAAACACACCCTTAGTGTTTTTACAAGCTCAAGGTGCACTATATATAAGAACATTCATAAGAAAAAAAGATAGCATAGGTGGAGTAAAAATATTAAAAATAAAGCCCCAAGGATTAGTAAATGTGTTAAGTGTTTTTAAAAGCTCAAGGACAAGGTGTACTATACATAAGAACATTCATAAAAAAAGATCGCATAGTTGGTGTGAAAATATTAAAAATAAAGCCCCCAAGGATTAGTAAGTGTTATTTTCTTAATTAATAAAATCCTAAACACAAGGATTTTAGCTTTTAGCTTTTAGAATTAGTAATTTTTTAACAATTAATCAAGAAGTTCTAAGGTGCAAGCCTAGCATCTTAGGGCTTCACTGAAACGAGCATCTATTCAAGGTGAGGCACTACACCTGCACCTTGAGCCTAAGTGAACCTAGGCACGCATTTGGAGGGCTTTTTAAAACACTACTCGTGTTGAAAATACGATCTCTACTCCATACGTATTGAACTCAAAAAATAAAGAAAAGGAAAGGGCAAACAAACTACTGCAGTTAGGTCTTAGTAGAAACACTAGTTCTCAAAGACAATGCATGCAAAGATATTGTCACAAGTGAGGTTGAATTTGTACAGTCTAAGGCAAAGGAAAGTTTGAGAAAGAAAGAATAAGACCTTATATCGTTGTCCACGTCCTGTTTGGATGATTTCTCTCACACCCACTTTACGTTCTGTGCATCTTGAACACCGAGCATCCGTCATCTGTTTCATCTTATATGGTCATTTATTATGTGCAAATCAAATGGTAGAACGAAATGAGAAGGAAGAAATGGAGGAAAAAATCTGACCTGCATATGCTCAGATTCATCAGGCTCGTTAGTGGTTCCTGTCTCCTCAGCAGTCATTCCATCCTGTATTGAACAATTACCGTGACTTCTACTTTCTTGGTTCGGAAATGTAAGTGTGTCCATGAAGACTAAGAATAATAGAAAATGTCAAGCAGCTCATGCCAAATCAGTACACAAGTTTCTAGGAAGTTATGATTGAGGCAAATAAAAGTTACCAAATCAAAAAACCTTAGTGAGAATAGCATCTACAATGATACACACAAAAATGAGACAGAATGGACGGGGCAGTGCAACCCAGACTGTATAAAGCTTTAGATTTGGAGGACATGGCTGTCCCATTCCGAACGGGCAACCCTTCGTTATGGGTACCCCGCGCCTAATAACTTCATGGGTATATCCAAGAGTAGATCGCACAACTGTAATGCCTTCGAAGGTACACAACCATAATATTTCTCTCCCCGTTTATTTCCTATTGGTTTATTTTCTAGGAAATCAAAAACTTTTAAATGATGAATGAAATGGTTACAAAAAAATCCTATCGAATGATTACATAAAACATCTCCAATGAAAAAGAAGGGAAGTTTTTTTTTAGTTGTGAGAAGTGTAGTGTAGTAAGACTAAATGAAAAATATAGACTTCAGTAAGAAAAGCAAAATAAAATAGAACAAAACTGAGCAAATGGGTGTGATTGGTTACTTTACAGTAACTACAGCATAGTTTATAACTTTATAGGAGATTTGAAACTTTTTTCCAAAAATAAACAAAATTGAAGTTATTTAAGCTCATATTGCCCTCTGGTTTCAAGCATGATCTTATAAGCACACCGGCTTTCTTTATACTTCATCTATGGATTGCTACACCTATCATGAGACAGAACTTCGAGTGATTCTTCATAGCTAAAAGTTATTTTGAAAATCGTGAAGGAAGTGGAGACTTTTCCTAAGTCCTAACTAGATCAAACTTGTAAAATTGAATTTGACAAAAAAAAAACATATAATATCTGCCCAAAAAGTTCATAGACGGAAAGAAATAGCACATGTCTAAACAACACAACTAATACTATATCACACAAAATTAAAAAGAGAGAATACACGTTCATAAAGAAAAGGAAGTCAAAACGATTCCTTAATTTGCTATCCATTTCTAAATAATATCATATTCAAGTTCCATTCCAATAACGGTTGTAGACAAAAGAAATAATAAATATAGAACTAGTAGCTCGTCAATTGAGCTAACTGATCGTTACATACCAGGAGTTATACAAGTTGAAATGATGCTAGGCGTTGAAACTTGAAGTTAAAACAAATGGAGAACCATGATCATTGTCTTACCTTGAGCTCATTGGGAGACATATTCAAGATTTTTGATGGTTCCAGCTCTCCATTAAACAGCCGTTGAGCTAGTAAACGATTGTTCTGCCAAGGGAGAGAAATAATTAACGATGGTGTAAACAATGTCAAAGATTATTACTGCACATGTGACTACATTCTTGTCCTTGATGCAGAGAACATCCTGCTGTAAACATTCCTATTCAGTGAATGCATCTTCCTATTCAGTGAATGCATCAAACAATGTTCATATTCTTTTTAAAAAAGAATCATTACATTGATAAATGAAACAACGTTATATTCTCTTTTTTTTTACATAAGAAACATTTCATTGATAAATGAAACAATGTTCATATTCATTATAAGGACCCTAAACCCATATTCATTATAAGAAACATTTAATTGATAAATGTTATCTCTTATTTTCAACTTCCCATATTTTTATCTGATTGTGATGTTCATTTTTAAGGATTAAGAGATTTCTGTCAAGAATAAGTGTCTCCCTACCTTTAAGACGGTTTGATTACTGAAGAGTATGCATGAACACAAGAAATCAAAGACCTATCTAACCTTGAGATTGAATAACAGTTGCCTCATTTTTTGGTTATATTTCTGAAAATCCGCAGACAGAGCATCAAAGGACGCCTTCTCCAGAGCAGTTATCGCCGAAACAGCTTCATCTGGCCAGAGAAAAAATTCGATGCTCTGCAAAACCAGAAAAATGTAGTAAACATTAATTGATTACGAAAGATACAGAATAACAGTTTAGCTGATCAGCACATCTACCAGATTTTTGCATTTGTGCTAACTGGCTACATACCTTCGCACCGTTCAGTGCTATAATTGACGATTCTGAATTCTTATTTTCATGGGTAACACCATGAGCATCAGTTTTTCCCATATCATCTACATGTGTATTCTCAATAGAATAACATATGTACCGAACCCCCTCCAAAAGTTTTTCCAACCATTTATCACGATGAGTTTCACCTGTATGTACGTCAAATATTTCTAATATGGAGTAGTACTCTGATCGATTAGCCATACAACTTCCTGGCGTTTCAGCTTTTAAGCTGTGAACAGATCTGGTTGCCTCTGATCCTTTTCTTGTAACATTGAGAGGCGAAATATTTTTTCTTTTGAAACTTCTTTTACTCTTCAGCTGATCTTCCTGATCAGCTGGTGCATCTTCAGGCTCAATATCAGGGAGATCTCCCAACCTTGACATAGTCTTCTTAACAAGTTCATCAATTTCCTGCTGCATAGAGTCTTCATAGTCCTTATCAGTCAGATTCCAAAGTTTTTTTTCAACTGTGTCATACACTTTTCGAACAATAAAACCAGGATGTTGCAGACGAATTGGGAGCTGCTTATGCAATGGAACAAAATGAATGGAACATTTATGCATTACAGATTCTGCAGGAACCTGATCACGGTGGAAGCTATAAAACAGCTCTCGACTATCATGTGATTGCCAACTTCCACCACCCTTTCTTTCAGCATCCTCAGGACGATAAAACCACTGCCCGGTGACCATCATGCCATCTTTATTGTGAGTAATATCCTATCAATAGGATTAAGTTCCACATTTCAGGGACAAGAGAGTGGCTAGCTAACTTCCTCTGCAGATTACAAGTATGTGCATGTATATAAAAACAAGAACTGTCATATAATAACTTGCTAAACAAAATATCAAGTTGAAAAGGAAACCATTTAGTGAGAGCCAAATGTCCACAAAACTACAAGTTCCTCAAGATCACAGGTTAGGGTTTAGAATATACCCCAAAAGAACCCAAATAGCATCAGGTAATCGTTTCATACTTAGTTTTTGTTGGAGATACTCACCTTGTGGCAATTGTCTCATGTTGGAAAGGTGAAGATTCTACAATATCTTTATAAGAGATTTGAATTGAGCATTAAGCATTTGGGTAGTTAAGTTTTTTTTTTAAACAAGGGTAACCACGCCCGTCCTTAGGCCAGACATCGAAAAAATGGAGACACGGGAGGTGTCTATAAATTAATGTCACAGGTGAGTCTCGAACTTGAGACCTTGAAGGGAGCATACCTTCAAAGTCCAAGTCTTCAACCAACTGCGCCACCCCTTGGGGACAACATTTGGGTAATTAAGTGAAAAAAAGGATGAATCAAAAGTTCAATTAGAAAATGTCCAGCCAGCAACAATTACATAAACGTTCCCTACTTAGAGATGATGGCAACAAATTAAACCATTAAGTTCAATTTCATTGTCTGTAACCTTTTGAATTTGTTTTGTGAACCGCCTAATTTGGATAGGCATCCCCTCTACACAGATGGGCAGGTACCCCCTCAAGCAGTTTAGCAAAAATTTAAAGGGAAGCTCACAGCATACATTTCTTCCATTAAAACAATTACATTCCAATGCACTTCTGAAAATGTGAATATTAACCTCAGATTTTTAACACCTGAAACTGAAAGAAACGACAATTTGCTCAAACAAAACCATTGTAGAACACTTATCAACGTGCGTCGGAAAAGGTTTGTCACAAAGTACCATAACATAGCAAAATATTCGATTCCAAAAAAATCAGATACGGAAAAAATTAAGCATGTTACCTTAATAATGGCCACATAAGGTTTTTTATCCTTTTCCTCGGGAACTAGAAGTACCGGATCCTCCTACCAACGATTAGAAGGGAAATCAATAACAACAAACAGTGATGAAGATGGTGAGAGTGAAGTTCATCTTCACTCGAGAACAAGTATATTATATAATCTGAACATCCATCTCAAAACCAATTGGTGATGAGAGTATTAGTCACCCTATCTTATAAATGTTTGTTGGACTCTCCACTTTTACCACGTGGGACAACAATAGTAGGATCCTAACAAAGTATAACGGGATGTTTCTCCTTACATGAAACCACCATTCGGCATAAATATCTAGTGTTATGAAAACGGCAATCAACAACCAATCGAAGAATAAAGAAAACGTAGAAGAAGAAGAAACACAACACAGAAATTTACGTGATTTACTAACTTTGTGTTAGCTAGTCCATGGGCAGATAGGGGGTACAATTTTATTAAGGAGAGGCAAAATACATAATACAGAATGAACATCAACATCAGCTAGAATTTAATTCGAGTTTATATACGCACTCTCATTAAAAGGACTAAATGCATAAAGGCCTAAATGCAAATTATAATGCGTTGCGGAATGCGATTAGCGAATGCGGAGCATTAAACCATTCAAGGCATATCTCAACATCTAGAATTCAACGAAAGAAGATATAAACCAAATTGCAACAGATCAATGAAGCACAAATGGAGATACTACCATCTTCTTAAACGTTTAATGTCGCAGACGTTTGCAAACGATTATATTACTTGAGATAACAAATTAAGAACATGACGCCAGAAAAATTAGGTATAGATACCACCAACTACAGAAATCCACACTAAACATTGAAAAAAAAAATACAGAAACTAAGTAGAAAATTTTCAACTACACTAAAAACCAAGCAATCAAAAACACAAAGCAACTCACAATATCATATCTGTTTCCATCAAATTCAAACGCATTGTAATGATTCTTCCGTATATTTCCTTTACCAGAAACCCGAACAACATCCCCGAACGGCTTCGCACCTTCTGCCGACTGATCGTCTTCATCTACACCTTCCGCCTCCAGTTCATACGCTTCCACATCCTTCTCTCCCCTGTAGCTTATACTCTCTTCATCTTTCTCTTGAAGCTTCATCTTCTTGCTCTTCTTCTGAACTGACGAGTTCTCGTCTGGATTGGAGGTTTGGTGCTTCGTTGTTTGCACTTCGTCTTCTTCATCGCTAGTGGAAACCTGCGCAAATCTTCGGTTCCCCATCGTGAAGTGGGCGAAGGTTTCGTTTCAATGGCGGATGATTTCTTCAGTGTAAGAATCTCTCTGTGACTGGAAATTTTGTCTCTCCAATTGTGGGCATATGGTTTTTGGTTTTCGCGGGGAAGAAAAGCTTGGCGGTGTACAGCTTTTAATAGGACGTGGACTCGGTAAGAAATAATTCTCTTCTTTAGTGAATTGAAACCAAAAAAAAAAAAAAAAAAAAAAAACTCACTATACTTGTACTGAAATATAGGTAAAGTGTAATGAACGTGTGTTATTTTCATTAAATAATTACATCAAATTTTAAAATATTTATATCATTAATATATATTTAAAATATTATAAATATTTATTAATACAATATTATGTATTATAAATCTTCATTAATATTCAATTATTATAGTTACTCTTTCTTTTTTTTAATTGATCATATTTACAATTTATTTACAAGTTTCTTAAATAATATATAATTTGAGAGCTATTTTTATTGTTGATTAAAAAAGAGTTATTATTATTGTTAATTTCGTAAGAAACATTTTGTAAAAAAAATAAAAACTACATGAATAATTGAATTTTGAAAATAGTTCATTTATACCTAAAAATGGAGTGGGTCCTAATAAAATAATCAAAATATCTAAATTTAAAATTTCTTCAATTAATTTAACTATTTGAAAGTAAGCAATTCAACTAATTGAAATCACTGGAAATTCAGCTCATTGAAATAAATGCATACAAAATAAAAATATTTTTTTTCTTAAAAAAATGTTATAATTAAAATGGTTAAAATCAAAGTTATCAATCTCTAAGTTTTGAAGGCTTTTATATAATACTCCTAATTTCTCCTAAATAACAAATTGTTTTGTTAGGTACTTTTTATAAAATGGAAAATTTTATTTTTTGTGAGTTAGGTTTTATTTAGGTATTTAAGTTTTCAAATTGAACAAATGTAATCACGAGTTTTGCATTTATGTCCATTTTCATTTTAATTGTCTTTCTTTTATAAAATCGTTCTATTTCCTCTCCTTCAAATATATAGAATCTTAGGTGAATAATTACAGTCTAATTTGTTTTTATTATAAGAGATCCAGCTTGCTAAAATAACCCAACTTGAGAGTAAGATATATATATATATATATATAGCAACGGAATAGTAAACACATATTCTTTATTGAGCAAAATTACTTACCAGGCACATACTTGCCACCATTTGTATCAGATTATTATTTACATAAATTGTAAAAAGTATGTATCAGATAATTCTTAAAAAGGTGGTAAATTTTATTTTATTTTTATTAACAAAAAAAAAGTATTGAAATGGTCGATAACCTTATAGTTTGATTGTTTTGTAGTACTTTAGTTCAACACCATAATTACAGATTTAATTCCAAAAATCGATTTTTAACTCTTATTTAATTAAGAGTAGTAGTATCTTATTTGTTGGGTTTGTAGTCCTCTCGCAACTTTACTAAGAAAAAAAAAGTATACATCAATTATCTTTTGCGTAAAGATCTCCCAAATTTAATGCAATAGATTAATTAAAACACTTATCAAAATTTTAGAATATGATTGATGAAATTGAAAATTTAAAGGGTTACTTGTTGCAATTTTTCTTTTTATATATTATTACATAATGCATAAGGTACTATCCATACCAAAAAAAAAAAAAAAAAAAAGTTTTCTATTCATGTCAATGTGGCAATTACGTGTGGCATAACATGCAAACTAACGCGAGCAAGCAAAAATGGCTTAAAAAAATAGTACTAAGAGAACGGACACATAAACCGTACAAAGAGAATACAACTGTTCTCGAATAAATGAGAGCCAAATTTCAATTTCAAGATCGAACATTACACAGTTAAACTAGATTTTCACCAAATAATAAAATTATCTGTTCACCGACCCTTAAAAAATGGAGTACAAGTTGTGATCTTGACATCTTCATGTATTAATAATCGTGAGATTTATAGTTCGAAATTTTTAATTTTTATTGTATTAAAAAAAGTAAATGTACAAGTTTAGATGATCATCTGTAAATAGAGTCAAATTCAAGAAATTATGATTTAGTCCAATTCATGTTGGCACATAAAAATAGACATTTATACCCTTCAACTATTGTTAACACCCACTCTTAATTAATACACATAAAAAGTGCTTTTAAGAGTTTATTTTGATGCATATAGAAAGTAATAACTAATCTGGCAAATTAATATAATCGAATGCTTTAAGATATTTATCCTATATTAAAAAAAAAAAAAAAATTCAAACTACCAGTTAGCAGCTTAAGAAAAAGAATAGCATATAAATAAAAAAACGTAAATGACGTGTTGATTTCATTATTTAATGATGATTCAACTTAACACCACAATCATGAATTGGATATTGAAAATATTTGATTTTTATTTATTAAAATATAGTACCATATTTGATTATTAAATCAAAATATGGAAGATAGAATCCGTTTGCCACATAGACAATTTTTTTTTTTACCATTTTTTATAGAAAAAATTGAGATTTTTTTAACGGATGATTTTCTTTATTATTATTATTATTATTATTATTTATTTATTTATTATTTTTATTTTATTTTATTTTTTTAAGAATGCTTTGTTATTAATTTATAGTTAAAGCCAAAGTGAGTATAGTTTAGGGTATTTCTTCTGTACGACAATTTTTCTTATTTTCTATTTTAATTATAATATTTGTTAGAGATATTTCATCAATAATAAAATTTTGGATATTTTTCAATCCTTAATGGTGCTAAAACAAAGCATTAGTTAACCGGAGTCAAATTTTTTTTATTATTAGTAGTCTTCATCATTACTATTATTTATTAGAGTTGCTTTAAATATTATTTTACTGTTTTTTTTAATATTGTTTTACTCTTCGTTTATGTTTTTTTAGTATCGTATACACTTAGCCGCATCATAATAATCTTAATATTTGGGAGTTTTTTAGGAATATGTCAAATTGAAAAACTATTTACGATACTAGAAAAAAAATAGCAATTATAGTCATACCGTAAAAAAATTATATGATATAATTAATACATAATAGTGTATTAATACACAAATTATATCGTATAATTAATACATAATACTGTATCAATACACAATACTGTACTAATAACATATAATATTGTATTAATAATACAAAATACTATATTAATATCCTAAATTATACTGTATAATAAATATTAATTATACCGTATATTTGATTATGGATACAAAAAAATTTAAATTTGCCACAAATATTTTGAAAAACTAGACTATCCAAGACAATTTCCCTTTATTATATTTCGCTATCCAAGTCTCTGGACTGTTTGTTTGCCATATTTATGGAGCATTTAACTCTAAAGAGTTATATTAAATAGTTATTGTAAGTAGTTAAAAATTGTAAGTTGTAGCAAAAAAGTCGTTTGAATATGATTTTTGTGTAGAAGAGTTAGAGTAAAACCTTGTTTGGATATAAATTTAAAATAAGTAGTTAAAAAAGAAATTATTAAAAATTAGTTATTTTGATTAATTTGAAATGAATTATTAAAAATGAACGGTTAGAAATGATTGAGTAATTAAAAATGAGTATTTAGAAATTAAGAATTATTTTTAAAAGTAAAAAATAGATGAATTAATAAAAACTCGTTTGAATGTAAGTTTTACGAGAAGAGTCGGTAAATTCTCTAACAAACAGCCTCTAAGGTAATTCGAATTCAACGCCCGATAATCCTTCACTTCTGGTAATTGTTTGATGACCTAAATTCCGAAAATATCTCCATGTTCGATCCATTTTTTCGAGTGTTGTACAGTTGAATTTTCTTTTGGTTTTGGCTTTTTGTCATCATCTCCGTTGAGGCTGTCCGTTGTAATAGACTGTATTTTTTAGTTTTTTTTTTTTATGGTTCTCCTTAGAATAAATATTAACTTAGTTTTAAGATCCCGGTCAGAAAGAGTGGAGACTTCATTACAATATAAAAAATGTAGACTACTGCTCTCATCATTAATTGGATGGATCTCTTCGCTATCTAATATTATGCGTTTCACAGACTGGTTCGGCTCACCGGATTGGGGCTGGGATTGTATTATGGAGTGGAGGAAATATGGCTTTCAATATGTCGACTCATATGGAGTCGTTGGAGATGAAGGAGAGAATCCTATTGGTTGTCTTCTCTTCCGTGGTAATGTGCAGATATGTTAACGGAGATGTTTGGATGAGGTTTTTTATGAGGAGTTCGGAAATTGAAGTTTTTGTAATATCTCGTGTTTGGATTCAGATTTGTACGTAAAAGTTGCAGTAAAAAACTCGTTTGGATGTAATTTTTATATAAAGTTAGAGACAATAACTTGTTTAGATTTAAATTTGAAATGATGATTTTTTTTAGTAGTTAAAAATGATTATTTTGTCTTGGGGAAAATACAAGATTATGAGGAATTACATGCCAAAGTTGGTTCACTTGAACTGGATATGATGTTCAGGACATGTACTGTGTAGGTGAGACATAAACATAATTAGTATATAGGTTTCATCCAAATTTAATCTCCTCTGTTTAGGTCAACATGTAATTTTCTTTTTTACAGTCAAATTAATTATTTAAGCATCTTTGTCCAACCATTCTTCTTTTACGTCAATCTAAAATTTTGATTCCAAAGCCGATCCGACATGATCAAAAAGTTCCGAGCGGGTCTTGCTTTGCAATAGGTGAGAAATTTTGTCTTTATAAATGTTGATTTTCTCCGCGGAGACACGCCATTAACTGAGCGGGCCGAGAATCCCGTTTAGGCCAGGACGCGGAAAAAAATTCCGTGTAGTATTCGTTGTTGTTCTCTAGTTTTTGAAATTTGGCTAACATTACAAGAAGTGTTTCAAAGGTTCCGAGAAATTTTTATTTTGTTAACCACAACGTTATGAGTTTGTATCTTTTCCATGCAATTATTAATGAATTTAAAAAAAAAACATTCAAAACAAAATATTGAAAATTTGATCAATTTTTATCCTAAATTTTAAATTTTATCAAATCGAATCTTACACACATGTACTCAGTATTCTAAATTGAAATAGAACAATGGTCAATAGGTAAAAGTCGGGTTTAGATAACATCAAGTCAATATGTCCGAGTGGTTAAGAAGACAGACTTGAAATATGTTAGGCTTTGCCCGCGTAGGTTTGAACCCTGCTGTTGATGAACATTAATTGTCATTTATAAGGTGTTTTTCAGATTTTTAAACCTACACGTGAGGGAGAGTATTGGTTGATATAATTGAATAATCTTCGTATATAATCAAGCTATGTAGACCTTTCTTAGACAGGATGTAATATGTATCTTATTAAGTAAAGATGCTTGCATATAGAATCAAATGTTTAGAGTACCATTAGTGTTATGGATTTTTTTTTTTTTTTTTTTTGAAAATTGGGAAATCGGAGCTTCGCTGCCCTATACCCGGGTACCACTGGCCCGTCCCTTGACAGTGGCATTAGGATACTTCGGAGGGTATTCCAGTTTAAGCGCTTCCGAACGGCCTCGAATCAACAATCTCTCAAGGAAGCATGCCTTGGAGTCCGTAGCCTCAACCACTGGGCCTGTTCCTCGGGGACGAAGCATGCCTTGGACAAATGTTATGGTTTCAAATGTCAGGTTGGTTTATTGCATGACTGGACGCCCGAAGAAAGACAGATATTGAAAACTAAGGCCTCATTTGATAACCATTTGGTTTTTGTTTTTTGTTTTTGAAATTTTAGCTTATTTGTACTCAAGTTTACTACAATATGCTTCATATTTCCTACAATGTATCCATCTTTTCTTGACAAAGTAGGTAAATGCTAACCAAATTTCAAAAACAAAAACAAACTTTTGGAAGCTACTTTTTTTTGTTTCCAAATTTTGGTTTGATTTCTTAAAATATAGGTAAGATGCAGATATTCAAGTAAGAAAAAATTTATGGTAAGATGGTTGTTGTAGGCTTAAATTTCAAAAACGAAAAATTAAAAACAAAATGATTATCAAACAAGGCCTAAGGTAATAGGGTTCGGGAAATTATTTTCTATTTACTTGCCAATTGCTAATTGTGAGAAGCAGGGCAGACTCTAGCTCCTTCATTCTAATTTTTTGTGTAAATGGTTTGAGGCCATTGGATATTTATTGTGGAAATGGATATTTCCATGAGAGTAGTTGAGATTTGTGCTGAAGCATTTGCGGAGTTGTCTCTCTTTTTGTGCATACAACCTAGTCATGAAGAGGATTTAGAGGACCTTCGGGAACAAAGAGGTGATATGTTCAATTTATGATGACCAACCCACCTACGAATTAATTTACTACGAGTTTTCTTAACATCTAAATGATATAGGGTCATCCGATATGAATAGTTAAAGTGCGCCTAAACTAGGTGAGAAGTCGCATATTATATGACATCTTTATTTAGGGTCACCTATTTTTGTTCCTGCCTAACTGATGCAAGCTTGTAAGAGGTTTTTATTCTTTCTTTTTTTCCAGCATGCTTATGGCTGATGATAAGTCCATGCATGTTTCACCTATATTTTGTAGTTTACTCAGCACTCTGGACTACTCTTTAAGTTTAGACCAGGAATAATCTCATTTACCTAAGATATGAACTTAGGTTATGCAATTGAAATGTGTTGCAATAAATGCTACATGCCTCAATACTGAAGAATTTTTTATATTAGGTTCCAATTACTGGTCTCAACACACCATTTTGTTAAGTTAGCAAAGGTATATTTCTAGCAAAATCATTTTCTCTTGTGAGTGTTGAGTCTGAATCAAAATTTCCCCCACTCCAGTATGGCTTAGATGAAGAAACAAGTTTTCTGAAACTATGTATACTTTTTAACTTAGCTTTTAAAAACATGTAAAAAAATATATAACAAAGAAAGGAAATCTAAATGTGGAAATAGTATTCATAAGCTTAATTTTCGGAACCTTAATAATTAAAAGCCATCATTCTCTTTGGTAGCTAACATTGGGAAGGTTAAACCTCTCTAGGGATTAGTGGGGTGGGTTATGAGATATATGAGTGGTCCCAATCAATAAAACAAATCATCAAGATACTTATTTTGAGCATAATGCATGGTCAAATATCCCCAATATGAATATGATTACTTGTATTACTTGTTTTGCTTACATATTTGGAGCCCTAAAACTGTCATCTCTATTATAGGTGTGACACCAGCTGAAAAGCTTTTAGAATTGTATGATGGAAAATGAGGACAAAATGTTGACCCAGTTTTCGAGGAACTTCTATGAGGTGGGTGGAGGAGTTCAATTCATGGAGAGCACCTGCTTAGGAAATTAATTTTTTACAGATTTTTTTTACATCCAAACGTTACAAGTTTAGACATTATGTTGCGCGTGACAATAGTCAAGATATACGCAAATATTAAGTTACATCTCTTGCATTGTAACATTGCAATGGTGGCCTGCTGGTAGGTTGGCTGTCCAGTTAATGTGTAAGGCTCCCCCTAGTTTACTTGCACATCTCAGTTTCAATTATTCTCATTCCTCTTTGAGTTATTGAAATTGATACATGAACAACTTAACTTCGCGCCCTTTCGATGAACCGAAACTTCTCCGTCGCCCGGTGTATTTACAGTTGTATTTCTATGATGGCCTTCTTTTGATTGTGGTTAATTGTAACCCCACAAAAACACACACACAAGAGGATGTTCATTGTAAAGAAGCTTCAGCTCAATAAACCTTCTGTTCATCCTTGGATCTTTTAAGAAGAAACCAGAAAAACTTCCAACAGTGTTGATTTCTTTCTGGTTTATGATGTTACTGTTTTAGATCTTTTTGAAAATTATAAGAAATGGACAAGCAGGTGTAGTTTCGTGTTGATTTCTTGGAAGGTGTTTAGATGAAAAGTTAGTTTGAAGACTTATTTTGAGTAGTTAGAAAATTGAGATTTTTGTAGTAGCTCATTTGGATGTAAATATTTATGGAGTAGTTGGAGGCAAAAACTCGTTTGGATGTGATTTTTTTTTTTTTTTGGTAGAGGAGTTAGAGAAAATAACTTGTTTGGATGTGAATTTGAAATGAAGAGTTATTTTAGGTAGTTAAAAATGAATGATTAAAAATGAATGGTTAAAAATGCGTTATTTTGAGTAATTAAAAATTAATGATTAAAATTGAGTAGTTAGAAATTAGAAATTATTTTGAGTAATTATAAATGAAGAGTTGTTTTGAGTAGTTAAAATAAATTGTTTGGATGTAATTTTTTGAGAAGTAGTTAATAAATAACCACTCTAAAATCCCTTTAAAATTGACAAACAAACACCACCTTTATGTTTAGTTTAGATATGGATACATTATCAAACTATATGAACAAAATTCTAGTTTCTTAAAGTTAAAAAAGACTAAGTTTTAGATTAAATGTGAACTTTTAAAAACGAAACATAAGGTTAACAACCCAAGGAAACGTCCTCCAACTCATTTTGTATTTCAATTATTTTCTTGGCCATTTTAGTTTCAGAAGAATCGGTTCATTATTATTCTTCCATTTTATTATTAAAAAGAAGAAAAAAATTCTTCCATTTTTAAGAGGAAATTATGAAATTCATTACAGATGTAGGTGATCATTTAAGTCAAAATCTCTATCAAATCATTTCCAAATAATAATAATACTAAGAACAAAAATCCATCAAATCCCACCAAATTAGGAACAAAGCATCAATTTTGAGGCGCAAATCAATTTCTAATGGCTAAAATGTCAAGCATCCCACCAAACAAACAGTCTAAAACCCTTTTTTTACTCCACTAATCTAATGCTTAATAAAAATGAACAAAAATTTTTTTTTTTTTTTTTTTTAGTACAAGTTGGAAGAAGGGAGATTACAAATATTGATTTCAAAATTCAAACCTGTGACGTAGAGTGTAAATGAATTAACATCAAACCTGATAACCAATCGCACCACCGACCCATTAGAGTGGATTGGAAATTGCCTCCTTTTTTTGTTAACCATGATTCAAGGTAAAAATTCAAAATATATACATCTTTTATAATTAGTATCAAATAATCTCTACTAATTGCATTATGTTCACGCCTCACCTTCACTAATCTCTCACAAATATTTATTTCGCCCACCAAAATACTTAGGAAATAATTAAATTTTAATAGCTTAGCGACATCAGTGTTATCCAATAATCAAGAGATCATAGATTCAAATCTCTTCAACATAAAATTAAAAAGAACTTAAAATAATTTAAATTTCTATAAGACCCCCAAAGCTCGTCGCGTCACTCTAAAGATCTAGAGTTCCTACTACCAAGAACAGGCTTGAGAGAATTAATATCTACAATAATATAAGACATTTTAAATAGAACTCAAAAGCACCATGGTTATTAAAATGGACATATTATTCATTAAAAAAAACTCATTTAACCATATGAATTGAGGCGGTAAAAGAGAGCGCAACTAAGAAATTACGTGTTCAATCGTCACTTGCCTAAAAATTAATTTTCTCCAGCTCACCTAAACATTCATGTATGTAAAAAACTACGTCTTTATATATATATATATGTAAAGATTAGAGATATGACTACTACCAGACACCAAGCAAGATATGAAAATATCTTTTTTTGTACAAATAATTTAGACAGGTGGGCATGAAGATAAGATGATTGGTTTAATTGGTCACTTAAGTTATGAATAAAGACATAAGAACTAGCACTCTTCTTTTCTTGTCATCCAATTCACACAACTCCAATTTTGAATTTGTCAGGTCTCTTTCACACATACATTTCCACATGAAATTATTAATTGAATCTTCTTCCATTTGATTCTTCAGTTTCACTGTCCTTTTCAACAAATTTTTTCTTCAAGATAAAGAGTAGAATTCATCACTAATGCTAACCCACAAAGCATCTGCCAATTCTATCTTGTTTTACTCTGTTTTTTTTTTCTTTCCAAATTTTGAAGCTTGATCCCAATAATACCCATTTGCCATTGCCTTTCTAAGATCATACTTTTTAAAGATTTTGTTGACACTTCCTTGAGAAATGAGAGAAATCCTCCATCTTCAAGCTGGACAGTGTGGAAACCAAATTGGGGCTAAGTTTTGGGAAGTTGTTTGTGATGAACATGGGATCGATCCCACTGGAACTTACACCGGAGGTAGTAACATTCAACTCGAGAGGGTTAACGTTTACTACAACGAAGCGAGCGGCGGGCGATACGTTCCGAGGGCTGTTATGGTTGACCTTGAACCAGGAACCATGGACAGCCTCAGGACAAGTCCTTATGGGAATATATTTAGGCCTGATAACTTTGTTTTTGGGCAAAATGGAGCTGGAAACAACTGGGCTAAAGGCCATTACACTGAAGGAGCTGAACTTGTTGATTCTGTTCTTGATGTGGTTCGTAAAGAAGCTGAGAATTGTGACTGTTTACAAGGTATGATTATGAGGTTTTTTTTTTCTTGTTCTTCATTTATGGAGCCACTTGAAAAGGAACAAATTAACAAATACTCTTTAGAGAATGGAAGAACTTTGTTTGGTGTATCGAGACGAATGGAAATTGATGAAATGCCTGGATCATATGATGTAATAGGATTTTATAAGAGGTGCACGGTATAAACTCTCTTAAAACTCTTACTTCTTTTACCTAGCATTTTGTATACTTCACCATCTCTTAAATAAAAATGGTTTCTCTTTTCTAACCATAGACGTAGCACAATATTAGTGAGCCACGTAAATCTGTGTATTCTTTCTCTCACAATCTCCTAAATAAAACAGTTTCTCTCCTCTCACCCTGGATGTAGCTAACACAACATTTGTGAAGTATTCTTTGTCTCACGATCTCCTAAATAAAAACGGTTTCTATCCTCTGCAAGTGGACGTAGCTTGCACAACGTTAGTGAACTATGTAAATCTAGGTGGTCTTACGTTTTCTTTATTCTTGATTGTTGTTCTTTTGATTCTTTCATAAGAGAAGTGATTGTGGATGCATTAGGATTATAGTAATCAAAATTTTAATTTTGGTTTGAATTTATATTTGTGTGAAACAGGGTTTCAAGTTTGCCATTCACTTGGAGGGGGGACTGGATCTGGAATGGGAACCCTATTGATATCAAAGATGAGAGAAGAGTATCCTGACAGGATGATGTTAACTTTCTCTGTGTTCCCTTCACCTAAGGTCTCAGACACAGTGGTTGAGCCCTACAATGCTACTCTTTCTGTGCACCAGTTGGTTGAAAATGCTGATGAGTGCATGGTCTTGGATAATGAAGCCCTCTATGATATCTGCTTTAGGACCCTGAAGCTCACCAATCCAAGCTGTAAGTCTATCTCAATATCATAATCTTTTCCAAATAGATTCAATCCATTGTGGTCACCTACTAGAAAACTAATTTTTTTCAAATTTTCTTGATAACTAAATTTTGTTGGGTCAGGTAATTTGTCCCGTGGGAATAATTTAAGTATGCAAAAATTGGCTCAGACACTCACGGATATAAAAAAAAGTAATTATGTCAGAAGTTATACTACTTACAACTTTGTCCTCTCACCATGATGTGATGTGGGTTTTTAGTGTCAAGAATGTGTATAAGAGATTAAACATATGTAGTGTTACATAATTAAATTTACTCCAACCCATTAGCTTAAGCTTTTGGGTTGATTAGTGGTTTAACATAATTCAACTCTTAATTTATCAACTTAAAATTGTGTGTTTAAACTGTTCTAATGTCATTTTCTCCACTATCAATGCAGACAATTACTTGTTGGTTCTTTTGGTAACTAATTCTTGAACCTAAAAGTAAGAGGGTGTTAATGGTCGTCTTATTTGAATTTTTGTGTGTTTTAGTTGGCGATCTCAACCACTTGATTTCTACAACCATGAGTGGAGTTACATGCTGCCTTCGCTTCCCCGGCCAGCTCAACTCCGATCTCCGAAAGCTAGCTGTGAACCTCATCCCCTTCCCGCGTCTCCACTTCTTCATGGTTGGTTTTGCACCCTTGACCGCTCGTGGCTCACAGCAGTACCGTGCACTCACCATCCCTGAGCTCACACAACAAATGTGGGATGCCAAAAACATGATGTGTGCGGCTGATCCTCGCCATGGTCGTTACCTAACTGCCTCAGCTTTGTTCCGTGGCATGATGAGCACCAAGGAAGTCGACGAACAGATGATAAACATACAGAACAAGAACTCATCCTACTTTGTTGAGTGGATTCCAAACAATGTGAAGTCAAGTGTTTGTGACATCCCACCAACTGGGTTATCAATGTCTTCGACATTCATGGGAAACTCGACCTCAATACAAGAGATGTTTCGACGAGTCTCCGAACAATTCACAGTCATGTTCAGGAGGAAGGCGTTTTTGCATTGGTACACGGGGGAAGGAATGGATGAGATGGAGTTCACAGAGGCTGAGAGTAATATGAATGATTTGGTATCAGAGTATCAGCAGTATCAAGATGCTGTGGCAGAGGATAAAGAGGAAGACGATATGCCGGAGCACGAATAAGAGTAAATTGAAAATGTATCCTGCTGAATCTCTGTTTGAGTTGTCAACTATATGGGATTTGGGGTGAATATGTTCTTGTTTGATGAGATGGTTTTGGCCTTTTGGGTGTATTGATGTTTTAAATTCGTTGCATTAAACTGATGTATGGTATGAGTTCTGTAAGTATGATAAAAAGTTAAATGAAATGTATGATATTCCTTGTTCTGAACGGTCTGTTTCCCTAAACATTTTAATGATAATTTCTGGTTTTTTTTTTTTTTTAATATCTATGAGTGTTCTCGCCAGCTCATGCACACTTCGATTATTCTCACTGGACAAGCTGCATGATCTTTCAACATTTGGTTGTCAAGAAATGAGAAATTAATTTTTAGGTAGGTGGTTTATGTAACTTTTTGATTTCCCAAAATTTTCTTGACCAGTAGGCCAACCTATGATGCATTCCTATCTCCGACCTATGAAGGTTCTTACCTCTATCTCTATCCCATTTCTCGATTTGAGATATGAAGATCATAAAAACAGACCAGAAAGGGTGAAAATCATAAAAACAAACAGGCTTATTGAAGTATTGAATTTTATTAGGAAAAAAACTAGTAATATCATGTAACTAGTGTCACTCTTAATTAGCCCAACAACCGTGTTTCTACAAACTATAAGCATTGGAAGTTGACAAAAGCATTCTCCATTCAATCAAATAGTGAATTCTAACCGTGTTTCTACAAACTATAAGCATTGGAAATTGACAAAAGCATTCTCCATTCAATCAAATAGTGAATTTTTTTTACAGATAAATAATGTTCGGAAAGCAATATAATCAATCATATCTCATGATGAAAAGCAAAAGGAAAAAATATAGGAAGACTACTATAGTTTGAAGAAAGAAGTTACCCAACACCCTCAAAAAACTCATCAAACCAAACCCATCAATAAGTGATGTTAAAGACCTTCAACTTGAAAATATGAACAAATAGTGGTGAAGTAGTAGTACCTCCATTTGTCTCCATTCAAACTCTAGATGTTGTCAATCCTTAGGCAATGTTTTGTGATATGTACACAACTGAGCTCTGTTCTCATCTTCAGGAGAACAGCAATATCAATGGAGAGACTTTTCTTGCATTTTACCAATTGTCAGGTTGTTGTGTTCCTTTTACTTTCGAGGACAGAACCCTCCCGGAGTGCTATATGTGCCTCGTTGTCCTTTCTGAGGGCGAAAAGTGCAGAAGCTTGGAGATAGGATGCAACATGCCAAAAAGGAGATATTACTTGAGCTTGTACTGCATCTTCTAGAGCTTCCTGTGGCATATTGCTAATCAGATAGGACAAACTCCGACGTGCAAATACCGTTGGAGAAATCATCGTCCCGCCCTCTATGAACTGTAATGAAGTGTGGGATTCGTCAATATAATAGCAATTAGCAAGTGCTCCAAGATATGAGGAAACATAATCAAGAATCTGCCAAGAAATAGATAAAATATACTTTTAAAAAATATGAGGTGCAGTTCTCTAAGGCCGTCCCCACAGACGCTGTAAAGAAAACTTCCCTTTCCTCATTATCTTTTTGCAAACAATATGCCCCAGCTTTTCATAATAGAATTATGGTAAATCACCAATCAACCCAAAAACTTAAGTTGATAGGTTGAGGTAGATTTAAGTATATCAACCAACACTCACCTCACTTGTGAGCTTAGAAATCAATATTAATTGGGGATGAAAACGATTTGACAAGAACTCGAACTCATAACCTCCTACTTTGATACCATGTTGAATTATATTAAATCGTCAACCAACTCAAAAGCTTAAGCTAATGGGGGGTGATAGATTTAATTATATCAGCCAATACTCTCCTCACTTGGGGACTTGGAAATTAATACTAATTGGGGATGAAAACTACTTGACAGGGATTGAAACTTAGAACCTCCTACTCTAATATTATATTAAATTGTATTAAATCATTAATCAACTCAAAAGCTTAATTTCGTGGATTAGGGTAGATTTAATTATATCAACCAACAAGGTTAAGAATAGCAAGTGGATGTAGAATATTGTAGCATTTACTAACAATGGAAGGGTCATTTTAAAGAACAAATAATAACAAGAATAATTAAGAAGATTTAGACCTGGGTAAACCACACAATCGCAGCTCTGAATTCCTTCTGCCGGAAAGCAACATCGCCCTTTTTCTTTGAAGTCAACGTGTCCTGCATTTGATTGGTCCACATTTGGAATGAAAGCTGCATACAAGACGGAGAGCATAGCAATTAACAAACAATTTACTGAATGCTAGGCAACTTTCAGACTGGGATCACTCGGTAGATCATTGAACAGATAAAAATATATGTTTAAGTTTTTTATAATGGGGACTATATACGGCCACTCTTCGTAATGAGGGCAAAAAATGACGAGGACTGAACCCCGACGTTAGCACGTCACGACTTAGTGATGGAAGCTAGAATTTGAGAACAATGCATAACATAGCTTGCTTTGATGCAATTGCAGATTCACCCCCAACAGTCCAATGAAAATGGTATATTATAACTATATAGTTGTTAGGCAGTAAAAAAACTACCCTGCCCCTCTTTCTTCCAAGAGAGCAGTTTGGGTGCAGCTGTGGCTGCACCCAAACATATGCCGTTACAAACAAGTAAAGATTAAAAAAAAAAAAAAAAAAAAAAACCTCAAAAAAAAAAAAAAA
>JBBMKA010042762.1:0-21248 GCA_037833695.1 Sechiopsis laciniata | reverse complement strand
ATTCCATTTATGGCAAGTACAAATAAAGACTAATTAAATAATAATAAAATACTAATTAAAGTCTTCTCTCACTTCCGACTAGCGCCTCGAATACACAATCAAAGGTCTCGGGATTGTATCATTATCAAGCCCAACATCGTAGTATTTTTCATGAAAAGCAGAATTGTAATGAGAAAACTTAAAATCATATGTGGGAAAAAATAGAAGATTTGGAATCACGTGCAAAAGTTATAATACACTAGACGCAACTTTTTTCTTTTAAGGTTAAAATACAAATTCATCCATATGATAAAAGGTTATAAACTGTAAAGAACAAACAGCTACAGAATGGTTATCCAATAGCTTTAATATGCTAAACAAAGGTTCTAGATCTAGTCTAGATGGTTATGATAGAACCCGGATCTATTGATAACAAACCATAACGAGAATACACAATAAACCAAGTGATTCGAGGTACTTGGACCGTCCCTAACTCTTGAGATCTCTCAGGTCCCAACTCTCATACAATTCCTAGATACTTCCCCCGCTAACTATCCCTCACTATTTATAACTATAATATGTAACTAACCTTCTAACTAATTGCATAAATGCTCCTAATATATTCATAATATTCCCAAGGCCCAAACCTATTAGGTTAGTATAGGAATAAAGGCATATGAGTAGCAAACATAGAAAATGAGAAAAATAAAGAAATAAATTCGAGGGACTGAGGGGTCTTGAACTGGAATATATAATTTGTTATATATTCTAAAAGAGCTTTATAAATAATTTGTTATCTGCGATGGGGCAAAAAGAAAAAAATTATTGAAACCTCTTCTTCAAGGTTCTGTTTCCTAGTGTTCATTAATCTGCCCAATCTATTGTGCTTTCGTTTAACATAATAAAAAAAATTAGGAATATATAGAGAGAGAAAATGATTTTAAAAGCAACCAAAGTCTTATGCATAAATAGTAGAACGTTCAGTTAAAAGAAGCATCTCCATGCCCTGGCATACTTCCAGAAAATCTTCTGATGCAAAGCCAGAGATGTAATGTAACAATGAAAATAACCAGCTTTTTAATGTACAAGGTTAGAAAGCCGTTAAGGTTGACCAACATTCTTTCTTGTTATGTTCAAATTAAATATTATTAATAATAAAACAACAGTAGAGTCAATCCGACCTTAGCTCTGAGATGGCCAACGGGACTGCTGAATTCAGGAAAAACATGTTGAACTAACATGCGCTCAAGTTCGGACTTGTAGGGTTCTGTTTGTTTCAATTTGTCACAGAGTGCTCCAATAGCAAGAAGAGCCCCATCTTTTTGCCTATAGGGCTTAAATTCAATAGCTGCTTCATCGTACCTGGACAGTATATTATGCATTGTAACATATTTCATGGATACAGTATCAATGACATCAAATCCGTAAACAAACCTAATGAAAATTCCAACGATGAATTGGATAAACTTTTGAAGGCTTTCTTTCCCACGCTTCCTAACCAGCTCACTGACAAAATCCATAGAAGCGGTCCTTGGACTATATAAATCCTCAATAATATCTACAAAACATATGTGCATAGCAATAAAATATCAGCAGTGTATGCATCAGTTTAAGCAATCCAAGCATTAAAACCATTTCCATATGCCTTACCATAACCCTTCCTGACATATTCATGAGGATCCTCATCCCAAAGCTTCTGATCATTGTCATTGAAGCACATAAGGGGGAAAATTATTTCAAAAAGAAGAATATCAAGCCGAGGTTGCAACAACGAATACATACTATTCTTTGAGATACTGGAACCAAAAAAAAAAAAAAAATCAGATATCGAGGGGTAAAATTATATCCAAACCATCAATTTACAGGACAGAGCAATACAATGAGAATTCATACAAAATTTAAATTTAACTTACTCTCCCCTTTTAGAATGAATCTACTTTATACTTCAAATATTAGTTATCCAACAACTAATTTTCCTCCTGAGTTAGGCAGGAAGCTAAAGTTCAGATAAAAGAACTGCTTAAGCAGTGACTACTGAATCAAAGTGTCATATCCTAGTTACATCCGTTACAAAAATGTTCTTATTTTAGTTCAATCAACTGTGAATACACTTTTTTTTTTTTTTAAATCATGTCACGTAATATTCCTTCTCACCTAAGAATTTAGGCAATCAGAGAAAGAAAAGAAAAATAGCATGCATGGGAACAGAATTCTTTGTATGGAATTTTTTTTTGAAAACAAGATAACCACACCCGTCCCTAGGCCAGGCACCGGAGACATCGAAAATTCTTTGTATGGAATTGGAAGAGGAAAAGAGAAGATAGAACACCTATTGCTTAAATATTGAAGAATCAGATTGGTAACTCGATCTGGCAAATAGCCACCAGCATGTATCACATTCAACAAATTTAAGTGACATTCCATGACCTTCCCTGCATAGTTCTTCTGAAACGCTTGAGCAAAAGCTCTACTTTCTGGGTTCTTAAGTTTCAAGTCTCCAAACCTACAAATTAGGTGTAAGTAGCAAGAATACCAGAACCGAAAAAGGGAGGTAGGGTGGAAGAACTCTGTACTAAAAAATACCTTTAAAAAACAAATTGCTATAAATGTTTAATATTAATCCTCACCGAGTGTATAGCCTATTTAAGATATGAACAGTCCACTTCTTCACTTTCCACCACCCCCAAGATTTCCTAAGTTCAGGATCAGTAGGCTGGCCTTCCAAGGGAACTGGCCTCTCCAGTATATTTAAGAATAGCATCATCCAAGCATTGAACACATGTGTATTGAAAAGATGTTTTGGAATCTCCATCTAAAACATATGCAAAATATTGTTTAAAGCATCTAAATTTTAAGGAATATATAATAAAAATATATTTTCTGTGGAAGATTTATATACACGTTATTCTACAAAAGTACACATGGATATGAAGATATAATATCAAATTATCATTATAGTTCATGAACTTCTCCAGCAACCGTTTGATGTGTAGAAAACTGATTCTTTGTAAATTTGGTGGATCTAGTAATATTAATATCCCTGGGAAGAAAAATCTTCACCTATCTAAGGGGCCATGGAAGGACATTGTTAAACTCAACCCACTGATTTATTCTAGGGTGCATACCAAAATTGGAAATGGTGAATCCACTTTATTTTGGGAAGATTCATGGCTTGACTCTAAGAAGCCTTTGGAATCATATCCTCATCTTTATAGACTCTCATTGAAAAAGAAAACCCCTGTCAGCTCCATATGGTGCAACAGAACCAATTCTTGGAACCTTTTATATAGAAGAGATCTTACTGACTGTGAAATTGATGAATGGGCTGCATTGTCATCTAAGCTTGATAACTTGATTTTGAATGAACAGGAGGATAAATGGTGTTGGCCTTTCAAAAAAGATGGGTGCTTCTCGACAAAATCTCTTTTCAACAGTATAATTTCTGCAAAGAATAACCTTATGGAAGATGAAACCCTTTTTTACAAGATGCTATGGAGGGGAAACCAACCGAAGAAAACGAAATTCTTTCTATGGGAGCTTAGACATAAAGCTATTAACACACATGATGTTTTTCAAAAGAAGGCTCCTGGATTATCTCTCTCACCTAGTTGTTGTATACTTTGTTTTAAGGGTGAGGATTCACAAGACCATATTTTCAATCTCTACAACTGGGCTACCACATTTTGGAATGGTTTATTGAATATCTTTGACTGGCCTTAGTGCAACCGAAAGACACGGCGACTCTTATGCAATGCTTGCTGGTGGGAAACCCTTTCAAGAGCAACAAGGAAATTCTATGGAACAACCTGGTTTATGCGTTCTTTTGGAAGTGGTGGGCAGAAAGAAATAATAGGATTTTCAACGATAAACACCAATTCTTGAACGACCTTATTGAAGCGATACATATTGGTTTATATTGGTGTCATCGTACCCCCCCCCTTTTTGTAACTATGATTGTAACGGCCCAACCCATCGCTAGCCAAGATATTGTCCGCTTTGGCCCACTGGCCTCACGGGTTTGTTTCTCCCCCCACAATGGAGGGAAAACGCATCTTGCTAGGGGAAGGTGTCCACACTCTTTATAAGGAGTGCTTCGTTCCCCTTCCCAACCAATGTGGGATTCCCCTATGGGTCTCCACCCCCTTAGAGGTCCAGCGTACCAGCTTGGACATACGGCGGCCGTAACAGATTTCAGAAATCCATTGCCGTGATTTGGTCCTACACATGTATTCCCCATCAATGTCCCCAATCTCTAAGTCCTTGACATAATCTAAATTATTCAATCATTGGCACCATATGTTTTAATGACTTGATCTATTGTGCTGATATTGTAATTTTCATTCATCAATGAAAGTTTATGTTTCTTATAAAAAAAACCGTTTGATATGTAGAAGAACTACTTCAGGATATCTTGAAGGACACACAAAATGCATAAAGAAGTCTCATAGCATGTGAAATCAAACAAAAACACGTTGCATTTCATTTTCAGCAAGGAAGGTAACAATCAAACCAAGTAAAATATAAGCTATAATCAAAAGTGTGTAACAACTTCACATATTAACTTACATATATCGATGACCAAAATATTTTACATATAAACTTGATCAACTCCGCTACTTCCAAAGGAGGGTTACCAATCTGGACAAGTTCGTTAAATATATTGAGTAGAAGAGGGAATGTCTCATCAACAATTCGATAAACAGGAGTCCTGTCCTCGTCTGATTTAAACCTATCAACAATAAGCAAAGTGATGAAGCTTAAGTAAACAGAATGGAGTAATAGAACTGGTCCATTCCATATGTTTTTTTTATAAAAACAACTACACTGATGTTATGAAATCAATTTACTCCAGATATAAAAAACATGATATAATATATACAGAACTTAACTCCAAGGAAACCTTTGTTATGCATGACAAGTCAACTGAGCAAATTAAGAATACCACAGGATCTTACTAAAAGAAAATAATAACAAAAATATACAATAAATATCTAAAAAAAACCTTTTTCCCTTCACTTTTTCTTTGTTCGGGCGGTGCGGGGGGGAGTGGTAAGGAGCAGACACTGTATCAAATTAGGTTAAATTTAACCAAAAGGATCTTCTTGTGAACTATTGGAAAGTGTAGCAACTTAAAGTAAAATATTCCATGCATTAATGACACTTCGAGTTTACAATCCAGTATGCAATCAGCAAGGGGGAAAAACAATCTTCCAGGCAATATAATATACTCACTCATATTTTCTAGAAAGAATCCGCAACACAAATAAAGCCCCATAAACGTTTGAAGGCAAGTTTTCCTTCACCCATTCAAGAAGACCCGGCCATTGCTCCGGATAATCAGCATGAATGATAGTCTTTAAGCACTCCCCAAGCTGCACCCTGCACAGGCACAATGTTGAAGTGGCAGAGGGCATTAAAATCCACACATGCCATAGTCGGTGATTTTTGCAAGTTACTCAATCTAAAAAAGGTGGTTCCTAAAATAATGACTTTTACAAACTTCCACATCATCAAATCTCAAAAGATTCAAAAATGCAATATTCAATCTACCGTTTTCAATCATACGTAAATAGACAGTTACCTCAATAACGACGGAACCTGTGACAAGAACAGAAGAATAGTCTTCCGAACTGCATCTTTATCACCCTCAGAAATCTTTTGAGGCTCATCTGCATCAATCCAACAAGAAGAACTAAGCCACTAGAGAAAACCAATGATTGAAAGAACAATTCAACAAACCCATCTAGTACCTGGGTCAACAGGCGACCAGTTCTTAGCAATGTAATTCTTAAAATGAATGCTAGCAACCTGACGAACGGCCAAGTCACAATTATTATCCACGATAATCTGTAGCATCCTCACTAGATGTTGCGGAGTATGCTGAATCTGCAGACATGAATAAGGCAACGTCATAAAAACAATCAATTAACGAACAAAAGTAACCAATCCCACCAGCTTCGACTAAACTTCAAACAAATTCACAACTTCTAATGGCAACCCAAATTCAAGAAGTAAACAAACACCAACCCCAACCAAAAAAAACCAATCAAAATTCCCAGAAATCCAATCACAACCAATAGAAAGCCACCGGAATGGTCAGTAAAGAAATGATCAAGCACCTGATTGAGACTCTGCTCAGCGGCCTTCCTCTCATCGGGATTGGGGCTGAGAGCAGCCTGGAGAACAATGGCCAAACTGGGAAGATCCATAACGCTTCAGAAAAGAAACCAAAACAAGTGGTCGCAAGTGAATTGGAAGCAATCGAGAATTGAGCCCAATTAGAAAACGGCAATCCTCGGCCAGAAATCGTCCTTCTGCCGAAAAGAATGCAACAGGAAAGGATGAAGAAGGAGAAGAAGAAGAAGAAGCGAAGAGAGTGTTATTTAAAGTACTAGGGTTTACGCTTGTTGTTTAACCACGACTCACTCTGATCTGTCTCACTGTATTTTCTTTCTTCATTCTCGGTAAATTAATTCATTATTTCTATTTCTATTTCTATTTCTAAATTATTCTTTTTTTTTTTTTACAAGAAATTATTCTATTAATTAACACTCAATAATTGTTGCAAATATTCTATTAATTAACACTAAATAATTGTTGTCCATGTATTTTTAATGAGAATAGTTGGTCTACATAGTTCAAGTTGGGTTATGTAATCAATTTTAAAAAATTTGTTTCAACCCACCTAACCCTGGTATTAGACAACCTCAACCTATATATTTCGAATGGGTTTTTCTTTTTTCTTTTTTGTTTTTTGAGAAAAATGGGTTCTTCTCATTTTATCTCTATGGTTTTTTTAAGTAAAAATATAATTTTTTTCCCTTTGAAATTCAACTCATATTGCACATAAATATGTAAACATAATGAAAGAGTAATACATACTACTATGTTTTATCATAGGTCATCTAATAAAGTTTGATTATTGTCTAATATAATTTTACTTTTTCGTGCTTAATAAATTCAAGAAAAAATCAATAATTTTAATCTAACATGTTAGTGAATTTTATGATTGTCTAATAAATTAGAGGTTGTTTGGTTGAAGAGCAATTACTTCAAAGTCTCTATGTTTGGTAGAAGCAATGAATGGATTTTTTTTTTTTTAATATAAATATCACCCTACACGGGAATGTATTTGGAAACTCTATTTATAAACACAAATAAAATATTAAAAACAAAAACTTTTCAAATCAAATAACTTTTTTTAATCTAGGGGTACATATTATCGTATCCACTTAAGTCTATATTGAACAAAAAAATCCAAGACATTGTCTTGTTCAAGTATCTACTGACATTTTATAAAGTTTTAAAGCATGTGGGTATTAATTTCATCTATGTGCAACTTCCTTTAGTTAAAGAATTTTCACAATTTATTACTCACCAGCAAATGATCTCTCCCTTTAGAACAAATTTGTACTTGATAATAGGTGAACACTAGATTTTGGAAAGGTTAGGTTTTACTAATTTTGCTGAATGTGCCACAAAATTTTATATAGTTTGTAATATTTTATTTGTAAAATAGATTTATGTGCACATAAATAAAATGTAGAAATTCTCCTTTTTTTTTTTTTTACAGAATTTTTCCATACATTAGTGGGAAGGGAAGTTGTACTCTATATAAATAATAAGTTCATTTAAAATAGTAGTTAAAGATGAATTTTTAGGTTTAATTGTCAAAAAAGGAGAACTTCAAATATAAGATTATGTATGACTTGTAACCAATAAATTACGTGAATTTCTCCATGTAAGCTGTTGTATAAAACAAAACACCTTTATATTTGGTTTCTTTTATAAACAATTATAAAAAAATAAAAAATAAAAAATAAATGAGATCATCATGCTCACTTGACAATAATTTAGTATTAATTACCTTAATCGGACTTTCTGTTTTTAATTATAAACTCTACCAAAAAGACTAATTTACAACAACTATAGTTATAATTTCGTTTTATGAAAAAAATCTATAAATTAAAATATGTTTTTATTGATTTCGGTATAAATTTGATAGGATGAGATAGGAGTCAACTTATGAAGAGATGACATTTTCCTTATTCAACACACTCACAGATAGAAATATTTGAATTAGCAAATGACATAGTATTTCGTATTGGTAAATTTAAATTATTTAATGATAATTCGGTGCTCGTCTATCAAATGATAATTTGGTATAGTCCTATTTTTTAACTAGATAATCGAACCTTCGTTTTTCTATATACGGGGCACCACTAGTCAGCCATTATATTGTGACACTAAAATACTTCGAATGATATTCAAATTTAAGTGCTCTAATCGATCTCGAATTAAGGACCTCTCAAATAAGCATGTATTGGAGTTCGTAGTCTCAACCACTAGATTGTCATTCGAAGACACAATTCGGTGCCAATTTAAAAAATAACAATTTGGTGTCAACAATATTTTGTTTTTTAGAATACGTGTCAACAAGAACTAAATACAATTGATACACTGCACAAACTCGTGAAAAATTATAGGGCATTTGTTGCGTTATTTCTTATTTTTTTGACGAAATATCTTAAATCAACTATTTTGTGATAGGAATAATTAATATATGGACTAGTCAGTGGCACAATGATTTCATTATTTGGTTGTAAACTATTTGAACACCATTGTCATAGTTTGATTTCGAGAATCGATATTTGTTCCCTCTCTCCTAATGTGTACTAAAAAAAATATAAATAAATAAATAATCAATATATGGGCTTGGAGGCACACTACCAGAACCTATAACAATATAGTGCTTCTATTTTTACATTTTCCTATTGAGTTTTTATGTTTGTGTTGAATGATGTATTCAGGTTTTAAGGAGCATTTACTTTTCCGTAAACATAATAGCTAGAATCCTAGATATTTGAATGTCATATCTGGCATCCTTAAATTATTATATTTCTTTTGTAGTAATATTGTTTTAAAGATATTTTGTAATATTTAGACAAGTGTGTTTCTTTCACGAATTTTTTTTTTTTTTTTTTTTTTTTGAATGGCTTTCATGAATTGTATTTGAAATAATGTAAATTTAACTAATGTTTCAAGAATGCTTTTATAATATTCACAAAATTTTGCATTATTAATATAATTATTTTGTACTCTTCATTATTAATATAATTGAAATCTATACATCATATTTGTTTATATTGAATTATTTTTATATATATTTTTGAAAATAGTTTATTATATCCTAATATGATATATGAAGAAAATGTTGACAATAATAATATCAATTTTGTATTTTTTTTAATTTTATTTTAAATTTGTATAAAAGTAATTCATTTTTAGAAAAGTAAAATAAAAAACATTTCAAATTTCAATCGAAAAAATTCAAGATATATAATAATCATTTAAAATAGATTCTATTGGTATATATATATTTATTGTGAATTAGATAAATAAAGAAAATGAATTAATATATAAAAATAAAATGGAAAATTATCAATAGACGATTTCCTCATCCCATAAATCTTGGAAATCCACATATGAAAAAAGGATATCCAAATATTGTCACATAAATTTAGATTACCTCCAAGTGAAAGGTCCCTAAGAATAATGCATTAGACTAAATTATGGGAATTTTCGTGAATTAGGAAGATCGTGTAAAAAATATATGTGAACTTTAACAAAAGTTTTAAAAATACTCTTAAGAGCCATTTACTTTATGGTAATCTCGATAATCGGAATCATTGAATATCCGGAATCATAGATGTCCGGCATTCTTAAATAGTCATATTTGTTTTATAGGAATAATTTTATGGATATCTCAGAAACCGTTATGAAAAAATCATAAATGCCCTCATAACTTAATTTACACATTAATTTATATAATTAAAATTTATATAACTTTTTTTTTATCAATTTAAATATTATATTTATAAATAAATTTATTTAATAAAAAAAAAACTAAAATAAATTCATTAGTTGAATAAGTAATAAAATTTGCTAAATATACAAAATATAGACAATTACATTTTAAAAATATAAATAAAATTAATTATGTATGATTAGTTTACATGTATAATAATCATATACTAAAAAAGGAAATATTATTTTATTTTAAGCTATAAACTACTCACAAAATAAACAAAATAATAATAATAAAAAAAAGTTTATATGAATTGATAAAATATAATTAAAAAAAAAAAACAATAAAGATAAAAATGTCATTCGGAATGGCCTATACATGGAAATCCTAAAAACACATGTTGTAAGAGGGTATTCAAATGTCTCTCAAATGGGCATCCTAGGATGCTCGACATCTCAAGATGCTCGGGATATTTATCATTACCACTAAATAAACGTGGTAGTCCAGATATCCATCCCATGGAAATCTCGGATTAACACGAAGTGAACGACCTCTTAATGGAAATTATTAAAGTTTGATTTAAAAAATACTTATGAACTTTTAAAATATTATGAGGTATTTTTTACACAAACCTCATGATTCCGTCGAATTTTATATAATTTAGCATAATGTATTATGAATCTTTTATTTTTTTATTTTTTTTGAGAATCTATTATGAATCTTTTTTAAACTACTTTTCATTTGACCTAACATTTTATATTATTCACAATCAACTAAATAAACTTGCATTTATCTCTTAAATAAAAGAGTTTATATTCTAACCCAGGACAAGGTTAACACTTTAATAGTAAATCAAGTAAATTTGTGTATCGATTTTTTATTTTATTTTTTTTAAACCATTAATCCATTTTAATTTACTACAAAATATAATGGGAAGGTGAAATATTTTATGAAAATTGAACCTTAAAAAAAAAAAAAACAAGTTTTTGATTTTATAATAATTAGAGATGATATTCGAACTCATGACTTTCGATTATCAAGCTATAAGCTTTTGTTTTTATCAATAATTTATGTAAGCTATGATACATTCGTAGCCATCAACGCTTGGAAAACAATCAACTACAAATTACTCAATAACAAAATGCAAAAAAAAGTTATTAAGAAAGAGAATACGAGTAGTTACAAAAATCATAACAATTCCCAGTTGATGAGGCAAGAAATCAAGAATTTGAATATATAATAAGAAAACAAAAATTAAATTTAAAATTGAAAGGCCTCACGAAGAAACAATTAGGTGAAATTGAAAGAAAGCTAAAGCCTGCTGCAAACCTCTTTCATCAAAACGGGATTAGCCCTCTGGAAATCGCAGAGTTCGTCAAGCGAAATGATGCCATTGCCGTCCTTGTCAATCTCCGCCAACCGGCGGCAGACTTCCTCGTGCGAGGAGGAGGAGCCGAGGGCGTTGAGAGCGATCTCCAGCTCCGACAGCGATATCTTCCCATCCCCGTTCACGTCGAATCGCTTAAAGATCCTTTCGCATTCTGCCTTGCCTTCGTCCGCCATTTTCGCTTTCTCTTCCATGCTCTTCTTTCTTCACCTTTTGGATTCCCTTTTGTAATGTCAAATCCTCATAACTGAATGACCGTTGAAATCGGGGTGTTGCCCACATTCATAAGACTTTTCCCTTGCAAACATGTTTTTCTTTTTTTAGAATCCCTTACAAACATATTACATTATGGACCGTATGTGTTTTCGGCATGTGATAATTTACCAATTTCTCCCTTCATAAAAATGCTCTAACATCTGCATATTTTGTTTAGTTTTGACAAAAGCGCACCCAACCCTCAAAGGACGAGTGTTAATCCGTTCAACTTCTACCTTTTTTTTATAGGGTTTGGGATTTGTGGTTCCCTCCCACGACTTTACTAAAAAGTAAATCAACCAATATTATAATTATATTTGGTTCATTCACATAAATAAAACAAGTTTTAGGTATAAGTTGAACCTTTTTAATTATTCAAAATTCTCTTGAATATTATGTAAAGTCTATTATAGATATTATCTGACAATTGACTAATCAAAGAATGAAAAAAATAAAAGATCAATTTAGGTCACGTCGACTATTCAAAGAATGATAAAATAAAAGAGCAATTAAATCATCAAAATATTGATGTCTATATGTATGATATAATTTGGATCACATTTTGTTGCTTTTTAACCCAAAATAATAGAAAAATAAAATGTAGTCATAATTGGATCACGTAAGGATGCATCAATATTTAGATTATATCAAGACAATACCTAAACTTTTTCTCATAAAAGAATAAAAAAATGTATTTATAAGTGCCCAAGTTAATAAATAAAGTGATATGTAAATTTGAATTATTTATCCCAAAAAAGGTGATGAAATTGAATCATACACTCTTGATGGTTGTTGCTGTACTACAAAAAAAACATGTTGTTGAAGTAAATAAAAAAAAAAAACTTGCTTGAGAAAAAATGAAATGAACATTTTAAATTAACATAGTGAATATATTATATTCGTGATTGTGCTAGCTAACATTTTGCGAATACAATGCATGGACTTACAACATTTGAATGATAAAAAAATTCGTAAGAAATTAATTTATAGATAGGTGAGCTACTCACGGAGGACATAGTAAATAATGCATTTGGTAAATGTAGCAGAGCAACAATTTCATGGATTTCTGGTCAAGTCATTGAGTAGTTAAAAATATAGGTGGTTGGCAAGTTCACATTGTGTATCGAGCAACAACGACATCATTTCAAAAGTAAGTTGCAGGTGTTTCCATGGCAATTCCAATTTCAAATATTCACAATGCATAACCTAAAATTGCAACAAATTTAGAAACAAAGGATGGATGCGTTTATGTCACGTATGCATGCCCGGAGAACAACTAAAGTTGATGAATAATGAATGAATTAAAATAGTTGAGAATAAGAATAGGATAGAAAAGAACTTAACTGCTTAATCGGAAAACCAAAGCCCAAAACGAGAGAAAAGAAGAGCAAAGCCCAAATTGGAGTTTTGGAGTTGAAGAAGAAAGGCAAATTCAATTCAGTTCGATTCACACTCTCCTTTGGGGCTCTGCGCACGGCGGGAAAACAACAAGATTTCTTTTTTCCCCCAAAAGAACCTCCCTCCAAAATCAAAACCAAACATCTCCAAAACCCTAATTTCCACATCCCGCATTTCCCCTTTTGCTCTCAGCTCCTTCCCTCGATTGCCGCCGATTTTGGGGGTGTTTTCTCGCCGGACGGAGCTCAATGGCATTCCCGAAACCCCAGATTTTCGACGCCGAAGATGGAGATGATATCAATATTGACGTTTATAATGCTGGAACTCCCATTCGGTACCTTTCTCTTGATCATGTCTATTCCACTACGTCTCCCTGTGTTAGCACTAGTGGCTCTTCCAATGTTATGTCCAAGAAGGTCAAAGCTCGGAGGCTCGTGGTCAATCACTTCGGCGATCTTAATTTCAAGCCCCCTCGTTTGCTTCATGTCTATTCTCGTCGCCGGAAGAAGCCCCGCCATTCGTCTCTCAGCTCATCTGTCTACCACTCTTTGGTTGAATTCGGCTCTACAACTGCTATGGAATCTGAAGCTCGTGAGATTGATGAGATGGGGAATGGCCTCGACGACGACCATGCAGGTGAATTCGAAGTTGTTCGAACGCCAAAGAAGAAGAAAGATAAGTTTGGGTGTAATGAGCTTGTTAATTTGGAGGTTGATTCCAGTGTTGTACGTGCCATGAATGGTCCTAGGTTGAGAGATTGCCGCACTCATAGCAATAACAATGATAACTCTGGACGGACAAAGAAGCGCAATTCTTCACAAATTTCCCAGAAAACTATGTTGAAATCTCCTACAGCTAAGAGATGGGTCAGGTATTGCTTTCTCATTTTAGTTGTAATTTATGGTCTCGGAGGGAGCAATGGCTTATTCGGAGCTAAAATCTGCTATGTACTTTTCTCATCTGCATTTTTACCTAGTGGTTTCTCACTTGATTTACTGGAGTATCATTACTTATCTACTCACAGGTTAAGTTTTGAGGATGTAGAACCGAAAGTTTATATTGGATTGCAATGCAAGGCAAGTCCTTGCACTCGGCGTTTGATTAGTTTATTTGAATTACCTTTATGGGATTTGGAATGAAATACCATGGTGATGTTGGACATTACAGGTTTATTGGCCATTGGATGCTGATTGGTACTGCGGTCGTGTTGTGGGTTATGATTCAGAAACTGGTTATCATCATGTATGTTACTTATCACATATGTAATTCTTAACCTCACAGTAGGTGTATTTTGTTATGATCAGCCAACAGTAGGTGTTTGATAAACGTACTTGTTGTTTACCGTAAATTATATGTCTTCTCTTGTATTGATCGCACCAGTTCGCTTTTTGTTATTGGTGATACCATTTATTTTTTACATACAAAATTTAATGTAGATTGAATATGAAGACGACGACAAAGAGGATTTGATACTTTCAAATGAGAAAGTCAAATTCTATATTTCGGGTGAAGAGATGGAGTCTTTGAACTTGAGTTTTGGTGTTGATAGCATAGATAGCGATGATTATGATTACAATGAGATGCTCGTATTAGCAGCAACCTTGGACGACTGCCTGGAACTTGAACCTGGGGATATCATTTGGGCCAAACTTACTGGTCTGTGCTTCATCTCTTCCCTTTTCCCTATTTTCCCCTCCTTTTCTCGCTCTTTTGCATGATTTGGAAAAATTGCTCCATGCACGAAAAAGAAAGAAAATAAATAACACGTGTGTGATATTTGAAATAAGGAAAGATAGATAAGTAATGAGTTAGTTATTCTACCCTGCTTTCAAATTGTAAGTCTTTTGTAATCTCTTCCCCGTGTTTCTTTCATCTTTGGTAAACCTTTGTAATTTCATTCATTAATGTAATTCTTTCTTATAAAAAAGAAATTGATAAATAAGGAAGTGAAAATTGAAGTAAGAATGAATTGGTAGGCTAAATTGAAGAAGGAACCAAAATCAAGAATTGAATGTGGAAGTTGAAAATAATTGCTGGGCAAAAAACGCATATCTAAATGCATGCGAGTGCTTTTGTTATCATTAACCAATGCTATGATGATAGAAATGCAAATATAGCAAACTTGTTGTTTCTCTTAATAAAAGTTGGTTTCTTATATGCATTGACATTTCTTGTAAAGGAAAAATTTGTTTACTCGATTATATTTTTATTACTTTGTTGTTAGTTAAATGCAGGTCATGCTATGTGGCCAGCAATTATAGTGGATGAATCACTTATTGGTGATCGTAAGGGCTTAAAAAATATTTCAGGAGGAAGGACAGTCCCTGTTCAATTTTTTGGTACACATGACTTTGCAAGGTTTGTAAACTTTTAACTATTTTTGTTTGAGATAATGATTCCAAAACTTTGAACCAATCAAATCCAGGAATTTTTTGTTTGGAATGCGCATACTGACCAGTTTTTGTATTGTACAGGATTAAAGTAAAACAGGCTATCTCATTTCTCAAAGGTCTTCTTTCTTTTTTCCACCAAAAATGCAAGAAACCACACTTCATTCGGAGCTTAGAAGAGGCAAAAATGTAATGTTGTAGCCTGTAATTAGTTTAAGTTTTTATATGAAAAAAGAAATGATTACTACATTCATGCTCCCAAGTCCTATGATTGTTTGTCCCAAATAACACTCATACTACCTGACTGCTGGTTGTTGTTTGCGGAATCAGCTCTGTCAAATTTTAGTTACTATGATTGGGATTGGGACATGGCGAGGCCAACTTTTCTACAAGTTATTGTTGATATAGTTATTCCTGAATCTCTGTAAGGAACTGACAAAAACATTACTGGGGAAGTAAATCCAGTAATTTTATATAGGTACTTAGAGAGCATGGACTTATGCATAGGGATCTCCATCTGAATCTAATACGCCCATTAGTCTCATGGAGAGTTTGATAACGTAAAATTAAACCGAGTGATGATGTAACGGAGACTTGATTGGTTCTTTACTACTTGCTAAGCCATGTTCTCTCTCTATGAAGGTGACTAGACTGGTAGAAAGTTACTGACTTACCTGTTGAAGCAGGTATCTTAGTGAGCAGAAGCTTCCACCAAGTATGCTACAGTTGCAAAATGGAATTGAAGTGGATGATTTTGCTAGTGCAAGTGGAGAGGAAGAAAGGACGACAGATTCAGGAGAAGAATGCCTAAATGAAGGAGGGGTGCCTTGTTCAGTAAATGGATATAGATCTTCTCCATTTATGGTTGGGGATCTGGAAATACTAAGCCTTGGTAAGATTTGAATCACAATTTTTCCTAATGTACTACATGATATTTGAAATGTTAATTTTCATGCATTGATTTGGAAATTGGAGGCCATCATACGATTTCAATTGCCATGGTTCATTAGGTTGGTTGTAAGGTTAAATTGACATGTCAGTTTTCAAAAAGCAAGAAATGACGTGGGAAAAAGGATCAAAATCTTCATGTTTCAGTTTACTTGTGACATATAAATATAATACACCTTGTGGTAGAAGTAGAAGTAGTAATCTTTCTGTGAGTAGCACACGCCCACGCAGACACACTTCTTTGGCAAGCTATCACTAATCTAATGAGAGCAAGTCACCAAAGGTATGCAAAAAAGAAAAGAAAACTTGCTGTACAAAAAAAAAAAAAAAATTGACTTGTCTTTGTGAATTTTGTTTGCCAAATCATTGATTAAGATGAACGACTACTTTTCTTTTTTGCACTACCATCTGAATGAATATGGTAGCTTTATGGCTAGTTGTGAAAATATGTGGCATCACAAGGGGTAACTGTACATTTTTTGACAACCTGTTTAGTAATGTTCCCTATCACTTTTGTTTTTCCTCAGGGAAGATCGTGAAAGATTCTAAATATTTCCAGAATGATGGGTCTGTATGGCCTGAAGGGTATACAGCTGTGAGGAAATTTTCTTCTTTAACTGGTGGATATTTGAACTTTTTTAATTTTTTTTTTTGTAATTATCTTTTTTCGCAGATATATTTAGTTTGTCTTTTGACTGTGCTGATTTCTAACAACATTGTTGTCATCTCTTTTGCTTGTTTCCAGATCCCAATGTCTGTACCAAATATAAAATGGAAGTTTTGAGAGATTTTGAATCAAAATTCCGACCTTTATTCATTGTAACTTCGGACAATGGAGAGCAGGTTAGTTCGGTAAAATGGATAGGTATACTTGCATTGCATGTTAATTTGCTGTTACCTCCATTATGTGATGGCTTCGTTGGTGCTTTAAAGTCAACTATTTTTCTTGCCATTAGATAATCTCGGTGCATTTTTAAAAATATTAAGATTAAAATTTATTTTTCTTGTATTTTGATCCAAACAACGACAAATTTTCTTTCTCTTTCAATGGCGGCCACTTTCCTTCCTTTTTTGGAAATCTCTCTCTATGGTTGTGGATGCATTTCATTAATTTATTTTTCTTGTATATGTTAATTTGCTGTTAACTCCATTATGTGATGCGTTTCTTCATATCAGACTCTGGCTGCATTTCATTAATTTTTTTTTGTTAGTCTTAATTTAATCTTGTAGCTTCTTAAACTGGAATTCACCGTAGAGTTTTTTCAATTGCCTTCTTTCCCATTAAAAAATTTCAAGGTTATTAATTCTAGCATTTTCCATTTCTTGGCAACTCCTGTGTATTGCTATAGTTTAAAGGACCCTCTCCAACTGCTTGCTGGAATAAAATATACAAAAGGATGAAGAAAATACAACATATTTCTGATGCCTTAATCGAAGGTAAAGAGGAAATTGCATACAAGTCTGGTTCTGACATGTTTGGCTTCTCCAATCCAGATGTTAAGAAACTCATCCAGGTATATCAATTTTCTTCCTTTTTTTGGTGTGCAATTGTATAATTTAGGGCATATGTATTTTGCATAAAACTTTTTTTTTTCTCTATGAAACAAGAATTACTTTGAATGAATTGAATTACCGAGGAGGAATAACTCCTAGAAACATCAAGGAGTTGTAAAGCTCTCAAATTGGTTTTTTGTTGTTTAAGACGAGACAAATTTCATTGGGTGATGTCTTGACATCGCCTATATTTTGAAGCTCACCTATGTGGCTCATGCCACATTCTGTTGTTTTCTAAACCAAAAAATAGATAAATAAAATTGAAAAAAAAAAAAAATGTGACCCAAATTGGGTAAGGTGGTGCCAATGCATCACCTAAATTGCTATCTAAATGAAAAATAAGGAGCTGAAATGGGCGGCTAACACCTAAATTGCTCTCTAAAAAAATAAAGATTTTCTTTGTCATTATCTTGTACTAAAAAATATGAAGTTCTTTGTTATTTCTTGGATCCTTGGTCTATTAGTTGTCAGGCTTCATTATATTGTATTAAATCTTTATTTGTTTATCATGGATATTAAAAAAAATCTTTATTTTTTTGATTGTGCCTCATTTTACTCCGGTGCTATTGTTTGTCTTACACTTTGAAAATATTGATAAAATTATTCCTAACCAAAAAAAGAGAAGAAATACATTGTTTGTATTTATTTTGATATGTATATATGTATGCTGGCATGTATCAGTATGCATGTATTTATGTATGTAAAACTATTTTTTTAAGAGAAGTATGCAAAACTAAATTTTCAGTATCATTAAATGGATATACATATATTAGGTGAGGTGGCGACTATACCTTTCATGTCCTGAAAAGCCTAGCATAATTATTTTTGTTACTAATAAACTCTGATGTTTCATAGTAAAATTCATTTTTTCTTTTGACAGGGGATATTTAAGTCTGGACTTTCTTCTTCCAGATCCTTGAGCAAAATAGCCTCTAAAAAAGACAAAGATTTTCCCATTGGTTATAGACCTGTTCGGGTTGATTGGAAGGACCTTGACAAGTGTAGTGTCTGTCATATGGATGAGGTGAGAGGTGGTTTCTGGGTCTTTATATTCATTTAAGTTCTTTGCCTTTGTCCAATCACTCTCTTTTTTTCTCGTCCACAATTTACTAGTGCCTTTTCATAAATAGCCTTTATCTGTTGCTGATGTGCATGTGTATTTTTTTTGTTTTTGTTTTTTTAAATTTTTTAAAATTGATGCGTGTAAGTAAATGTTTTTTTTAAAATTTTTTTGTAAGTAAAAAAAGTAAGTAAATGTTTGTAATTTATATTAGTAAATGAAGTATGCAATTCCTTATTGCTACGTTTGTAGGGTTTCCCCCAATTTCTTTTAGTTAATATTGTAGTAAACTTCAAAAATTATAGATTAGTCATTATGTTTGTTACAAAAATGAAGGAAATTGTAGGCCGTTGTGTCCTTAATAGTTCTCGAGAGATTTTATTAGGTTAGTTTCTGATAGGGTCTATATGTCAGTTACCCATTTACCCTGAAGTAGTTGTTAGGGTAAATAGGTGGTAAGTCCCTTAGTTGGCTGTATAAGTTGTACCCCTTTCTCTTACGTATACAACTTGAATATTGAATTTACTCTAGATCTAGTGAGGGACCTTTAGATAGTGTAAGACTAAGAGGTTCTGTTGCCGAGGAAAAAAAAAAACTTATACTAGAAGTTAGGAAAGGAACTAAAAAATGTTCCCAAATAGTCTTTCTTTTGTAATTTTTTGTGATTGTGGATGGTGCAAGCCTCAAATTGAGTCTTCTTTCCAATTCATTCCTTTCTAATCAATTTAGATTGGAGAACTTTTGTGTGAGTCTTCCTTCTTGGCCTGGACTCCTTACTATATGGCCTCTAGTTGTTCTTTCTGTTTAGGTGTATTTTGTTCCTCATTTAAAAATGAGGAAAGAAAACAAAACAGGACAGGTGAATAAGTCATTTTCTGGTTTCTCTCTCGTAGCTCATGGCCAAAATCTTCTAGTTTCATTCTCTTAGCACTCTCTTTTTGTGTATTAAACCATGTTGAGAGTCGAGACTTTATTGTTATTTTTATTTTTTAAAATACAGTAACCTTGCTAATCAGACCAATTTGCCCCCTTTGCTTCTTTTTGAGTTAGGGGCTTGAATGGGCTCCTTTTTATACCCTTTACATTTGTTTTTCAATTTCTAACAATGATTTCAGTGTCCTATGATTATGATTGTCACTGTTTATGCTGTATGTGTTTTGCTTATTGAGCTTATTATTCTTTACAATAGGAGTATGAAAATAACCTCTTCCTGCAGTGCGACAAATGCAGAATGATGGTACGTTCCCGTTTTATTTTCTTAATTTTAATTCAAAATCTCATGCAGCTATCTTGAAATAGTATTTTTTTTGAACCCTTTCATTATTTAATTATGAGTGCGACTTTCAACTTATATGATAAATTTACAGAAAATCTAATAACTAGAAAAGTACACATTACTTTATCTCCCAGTTGCTGCCATTTTTGTATGAAGGATGGGGAGTCACAAATGCATCTTTCATCCACTGTCAGTATGGTACATATTTTTGGAATTTTATTCAACAAGTGTTCGGAGAGAGTCGAGAGACCGGGGGACATTTGATCTCTATTAGATTTCTCATTGGTTGGTCATCCTTTTAAAAATGAGAAGAAGGTTCTTTTGGAGAATATCCTTTATGCATTTTTTTTTGGATAACATGGTGGGAGAGGAGCAGCTGCATCTTTAAAGAGTGATTTTCAAAATTGATTTTGAGAAGGCCTAGGACCATGTTGATTAAAACTTCTTAGACAAGGTTTTGTAGCGTAAGAGATTTGGAGTTCGGTGGAGTGCTTGGATTTGGAATTGTGAGGACAACTGGTTTCTCTATCTTTTTTAATGGTAAACTTATGGGGTAAGATTTTTCTTCGAGGGGGTTGAGGCGAGAGGGACCACCCTCTTTCTTTTTGTTTACTTTGCTGGTGGATATTTTAAGTAAGCTCATGTCAAATGGTATTTAGAAGGATGCAGTTGAGGGTTTTAAGGTTGGGTTTTGACAATGCCTTGGATCTCAACATCAATATTGGGAAAATGAGGTTATTGGCATCAATATTGAAGAGCCATCTCTCAAGTTTGGGTATAAATTTAGATGTGGTGGGGGTAAATTCCTACTCAGTCTTCCTTTAAACGGGAAGCCAAAATTTCATCCTTTTGTCCCCCTAATGTGGAAAAAATACAGCTGAGATTAAATGGTGGAAAATTTTCACATTTCAAAGGGTGGAAGACACTCTTATTCAAGTGACTCTCCAATCTCCTACTACAACTCCATATTTGAGATGCCAACATAGGCGATCAATACAATTGAGAGACTCTGGTATCTCCTTTGGGGTGGTCATGAAGAGGACTATCATAAACATATTACAAGGGGTACAAAGTTCGTCTCCCTTAATAAAATGGCAGATTGAATCTCCATAATTCTTTTTGGATAAGAAACAATTTCATTATAAATATGAAATTAGTGGCCAAGCCAATTACAAAAAGGATCTCAAATTGTT
>JBBMKA010042753.1:8630-21249 GCA_037833695.1 Sechiopsis laciniata | reverse complement strand
TGAAGCTTCCATCAATCCAAAACTAAAGTTGCTGAAATTATCCAAGTCTGAAGCTACTAAAATTGTCTAAAGACTAAACTGTGAAAATCCTTGTATTTGTGAGAGAAGAATCAAAGGAACATAGAATAGAGTTGTAATCCACTATATTCCATACGAAATCAATATAAATTTTCAACTTCATCAAACGAATAAAATTTCTCCGGAAATCTCGTCGAACAGTATGTTTAGTTGTTAATACATGTATAATAATCAAATACTAAAAAAGAACATATTATTTTATTTTAAGCTACAAACTACTCACAAAATATGGAAAAAAAGTTGATATGAATTGATAAAATATAATTAAAAAAAACAATAAGGGTAAAAATGTCATTCGGAATGTCCTACACATGAGAATCCTAAAAACCCATCTTGCAGTAGGGCATCAAAATGTCTCTCAAATAGGCATTTTAGGATGCCCGACATCTCAAGATACCCAGGATATTTATCATTACCGTAGGGTGATAATCCAGATGCCCATCTATGAAAATTCTAGATTACCACGAAGTGAGCAACCCCTTAGAATTTTTTGTTCATAATATTTTATAAAACTCAAAATTCTAGATTGAATGTTTATTTTTTTTAGAATAATTTCATCTTATTTACAAAATTAGTTTTACATTGGACATACATTTTATTATTTTAATTTGTAATTTCATATTCAAGAATTTAGTTAAATTTTGTTTTGCAATTTAACTTTTTAAAGTTAAAGCAATTTTAAAGTGTGCTTTCGTTGAATTTGTAATCTTCTTGAACTTATAATTAATGTAAATTGATGAACTCAACCTAACTTAACTCGTGTACACCTCTAGTTCATGACAATATCATGTTTCATTCTGCCCAACAAATTTTTTAAGACTTGTACTTAAAATGGGATCGACCCTTAAAAAATTGTTTAATTTTGTAATATATTGATTAATCCAATAACCCAACCCAACCTGAAAATATAAGAGTTGGATTGAGTTGTATTGTCTCTTTAATTGGATTGAGTTGAATTGAAAAAGTAACCAATCCAAATTTTTGTGTAGGATTGAAAATCTCCCAAAATTCTACCTAACTCATGTACACCCTTAACCAAAATGATCGCCGCCGTTCGTCCTCAAAGCCGTGAAGAAGGAGCTTATCGATTAAGGGGTGGAAACCGTTTTTTTTTTTTTTTTTTTTTTTTTAATTTAAGAAAGGGCAGAATTAAAAGATAAAAAAATAATTACAAAAACTCATTAAAATCGGATATATTTAAAATATTTTTAAAAAATGACTATAATTAAAATATACTCTTTAAAAGTGGTATCCAAAATAAATACCCATAAAAATATGTACGTAGTCTATTCTTACATATACAAAAAATGACAAAATCCGAAACTTGATGGATCTTGAAGTGTTATTGAGATCAAGTGAATCGCTTGAACGATTAATGATACCTTAACCAAACTTTGAAAAATGTATACCATAATTATTTTGTTTTTTTTTTTATGAAATTTAAGTCTACATAAACTATTCTACCATATGTTTTTTTTTTTAAATTTGGAAATCTACATCTTACCTTAAAATTTAGAAGAAAAAAAAAAAAAAACTTTCAAAAGGTTGTTTTGGTTTTTTAAACTTTAGTTAGAATTCACATATTTTCTTCTTGAAAAAAGATTGAACACACATGGTAGAAAATTTGAGTAAATAAACTTAAATTTTAAAAAGAAAAAACTAATGAGTGTGGATATTCACATTTTGAAACTTATTTACAAAACTATACAAATCTCAAACTAATTATAAATCTATTTATCCATATTAAAATAAACAAAATTATTTTTAATTAATGGAAATTATACCCTTCACGGCTTGAATTTCTATTTTATTATTATTATTATTATTATTATTATTATTATTATTGGCAAATGATTGCAAATACTTCCATTTCTAATTTTCCTTAAATATGATACAAATGAAACTTGAAATATGGTTTAAATTGATTGCAAATGTTAAACATTTCCATTTTCAAAACTACTTCCTTTCTTTAATGTTTAAAATTGTAAGTCGTTATATTTGGTTAACAAATCAAATAAAAAATTTCCATATTTTAATTTCCTCCCTTTTTTCTCTCGTATTTTACAAAAACTTTGTTATCCAACTTTTCAAAAAAAAAAAAAAAATTGATTTTTTAAAAAATAAAAGATAATTCATTAATCATAATAATTATGATGGAAAGGCATACAAACCCACTCCCAATAAAATAGGAGCAAACACAAAGAAAAAAAATGAACTTCTTAACTAATAAGATATCGTTTCACAACTCGGACCTACATCGACCACAAAACGACAAGTTAGAAATAAAAAAGAATTCTAGAAGATTGACATAACCCAAAAAGTAAATCATCTTATATTTGAGACTTGAAGATCCCAACATAATTTCAACACTTCAATGGTTGAGTTTTGATGAACTTTGGGGATTAAATCAATAGATAGACGAACACATAACCACAAAAAAAAAAAAGTGTCTCCAAGACCGTAGAGGAATGAAGACAAATTCGAGGATAATAATAATTCAATCCTATGGTAGAGAGACCTATACCAATCAACTCGTCTTCAAAAAAAACAAAGACAAAATCAAATTTAATCAAAATGGCTAGTAAAAACCTGACACCAACCTTATTGTTATTAAAGAAAAATATATTTGGGTTAGAAAGTGAACCCTTCTTAAGAAATCGAAATGTCCAAAAGTGAGCCCTCTTTTGAACAATCCCAACAAAGAAATTTATTGTGATTGATTTTCGCCATGGTCCATTAACGGTATTTCATTTCCCAAGGTATTAAAAAAAAAAAGTGAGATTTGCAATCGATTATTCTGTTGATATATATATATATATATATATTTCAGGCAAATTAGAAATGGAAGTGTTTAAGATTTGCAATCGATTATTCTAAAAAAAAAAAAATTTGCAATCGATTACCAATAATAATAATAATAAAAAGAAATTCAAGCTGCTATAATTTCCATTTTAATTAAAAATAATTTTATTTATTTTAATATGAATAAATAGATGGAAAATTGTAATGAATATTCACTTTTCAATAAATATTTATCAATCTATACAACATTCTTACCTTATTGCAAATTTGATTTTCTATTTAAAAAACGTGCAATATTGTTTTTAATGATCCCATTTTGCCATTAACAACATTTAATTCAATTATTCAAAATCTCATAATTAGTTCTTTTTAATTAGCTATTTCCTTTTTAAAATAACTTTTCTTAACAAACTCCACCAAATCTTCTTACAATGTTTTAACCATCGTTCTCCGTAAAATTTACCCATCAACTTTCCCTTTCATTGATGGGAGCAGAAGATTTTAATCTGAAGTTTTTTTTTTCTTCGCTGTTGTGGTTCCAGTTCTTGCAATTAGATATTCATTTCCGGCCTTCCATTTCCGTCGTCGTAATCTGGTAACAACTCCCCTCATATGTTCCGTCTGCTGAGTTATATTTTCGTCTCATTCTCGACTTTTCCGTCCATTTCCAGTCTCACCGTTATTGTACTCCCACAGATTTTTACGTCGTGCATCCTTATCGCCCTATTATCTTTAACTTCTAACTGGTTCCGTTAAATTTCATCAATGACGCACATGGTGCAGTTTGGTATGTTCGTCTTCACTTCTGTATTTATCTAATTGTACCGTACTGTTTAATACTATATTCGTATTACATACTATAGTTATGTTTTCATCACAAGGTCTGTAATCCAAATGAACCGTATATGATATATTGTACTGTTTAATAATATATTCTTATTACATACTATAGTTCTGTTTTCATCACAAGTTCTGTAATCCAACTGTATTGTATGGACTGTACGTACCTCTTATACTGTGTTAATTATCTTAAACAGGTTAGATCTGTATCTCTATCCTTCAAAGCAGTATGTTTCACACTATTATTACGCGAAAACTTTAAGGAATACTTATGCAAGTCTGGTTCACCCGTTAGACCCACAAGATCACTGGGATGTACCACATGATAAAAAAAAACTGTTTCCTCATGCAACGAAACTTCTGGTTGGAAGACCGAATAAACAACGTATGCGATCAACTTTAGAAGTTAAACAACAATTGAAATGTAGACAGTGTGAGGAACTAGGTCACAATAGCAAAACTTGAAGGAACCCCTTCACTGAATAATCATTTTCCCATAGTTTATATTTATCTTATCTTTTGCATCATGAAAAACAATTTTTAAATATAATTTCGTTTCTCGTACAATCTTAAATATACAATACTATTTCTACTATTTTTCGAATAATATAAATTTCAAAATCATCCTTAATATCGGTTACAATATCATATTGTCACGTTTGGGTCTAAAATGCATGTACTAATTAAATAACAACTCTAAATAACCATGTGCATGATCACCATAAAAAACATATGTATTTGCTAACTAACCCTATCGCCATCTTACATTCGTCAATAATCATACGACGTTTTTCATTAATAAACTACTAATATGTCTTTTTTAAAAAAACAATCACCATATGAGAAACCCAAAAATATAACACAAATGTATAACATCGAACTGTATGATAATAATACAGTAAAAGTAATACGTATTCCCAGGTGCACAATCACCATACTATATACACTTCCAAGTCATTATACCCAGATGCATGATTACCATCAAATGATGATTAAATAAAAATAAGTACCATCACCAACGTGAAGTTTTTTCAAATCATAGCAAACTGAAAAATATCAAATTGTCTTTGCAGAAATATAATCACCATTTGACAAATGTAAGAGCATAAAACTAACGGGAAACAATTTTGAACTGTATAGTTATAAAAATAAATACCAATACAATAGGTACCGTTGAGTTGTTCCAACATTATTAACATAATTCCGTATAAAATAATGAATAGTTGTATAGCAAAAACAAGGTGTCATTCATGGTTCACACAGATAAACGTTTAATACGTTTCCACAACAAACACAAAAATAAAAAAGTGTACAAAGTGTCTATACATCTACACAAATATCGACACACAACTACAAAATGCAAAATGGAAAACAATTTAAAGCTGGGATGATATTTGAAAATTTGAGGCTATAGAAATTCCACATTTTTTTTTTGCCATCTGCATTCTTTGCCTTCTAATCTTAGGCTTATCCGAACTTAGATGTGAAAGGAGATCTCATTATCTTTGTCATCGCATGCAGAATTTTACCATAGTATCAGCACCTAAGCATAAAACTATACGGTATAACAAACAATGATTTTTTAATAGTTAGTATTTACGAAATGACTTAAACTTAACTTCCATACAATATAGAACACACAGCCACAATCTACTAAATAATACCTTGCTTATAGTAATGACCGTATTTTCTTTCTTTTGTTTTGGAAAGTAACTTATAGATTTGTCAAGTGTTCTTTGGCTGCGTCTAATTGTCCTTGGTGTTATTTCTCTCCCCTTCCATGCTTTCCCCATTTATACCCTGATTAAGGAAAACACCCAACTAAACTATATCAAAAGAAGTATAGATTTTTCAAACATTCAGTAAACAACAGCAGGAATAGTAGAAATCCGATTAGTATTAGCGATAGACCGTACATGCAAATAAATCTATACATAAGATAAAATACACCTCTCATACCCATTGCTGATTCTTGTTCTCAGACCACCAAATTACGAATCGACAGTAGTAAAAATACCTCAAACCCTAAAAACCTACAGTCTGAAAACTCCAACCACGAATCATAGAACAGAAAAAAAATATCAAACACATCTCATACTGATGACGACAGTAAGTTATCCAACTAAACTACACATCTCATACCGAACATAAAATTAAACTAAACATCAGTAGAAATAGTAAAAATCCGATTAGTATTATCGCAATACCACACATGCAATAAAATCTGAACCTAATATACAATACCCCTAGCATAACCATTGGCGATTCTTGTTCTCGGACCACCAGAACACAAATCGAAACTATTAATAACCCTAAAAACCCTACCGAACGACTGTTTTGAAAACTTCAACCACGAAACATAAAACCCAACGAATTGAAATTTCAAACTAAAATCATATCGATAGGGAAGGTATGTCTACTTCTTCTTCCTTTTCAAATGTGATTCCGATCGAAAATACACAGGAAAGAGGACGGAATGTTGCCGATTGAAAGACGCGGACCATTTTTCTTTGATGAGAGCTGATGGGTCAGACGCAATATGCAGATGGGAGATTCGGGAAACGAAATGAGTGAGAAATTTATTTGACAAAATAGGCTATTAATGTGGAGCAATTTTAGGTGTAGTGGTTAAGGAAGTTAGAGGGTTTTTCCTTTTTTGCTTTATTATTTGAAATGCTAATTAAATTTTGTGGAGGGTATTAATGTAAATGAATAATTACGTTAATTAGGGATTCCATTAATGGAAAATAGATTTGCTAATATTTTCTTAGAAAAATAGATTTACTAATATTTTCTTAAAAAATAGATTTATAAATATTTTCTCTTATAGTTATACTTATATAAAAAAGAAAAAAAAGCTCTAAATAGATTTACAATTAATTTGAGATTTGGATAATTTTATAAATAAGTTTTAAAATATAAATACCCACGCAATTACTCAAAAATAGTCTTTTTATTTGTTTTTTTTTCAACCTCGAATATTAAATTTATGCTAATAATTTTTTTTTGTTGCAATACTATTTCATTTATTTTTCTTTTAATTTTTTTTTTAATTTCAGGCTTTTATTTCTCGTCATACTTTTTTAGTATATGAATTTAATTTTATATTTTTAAGAATCATATAAAAACTTGGCAAATTAGCTGATTTGATGACAATCAATGAATCAATGATATTATGTTAGATGAATACAAATAAATAAAATTTTAAAAACAACACAAAAATATTTATGAAATTACTATTAATTTCAAATTACGAAAAAAAAAAAAAAAAGATATTTTATGAATGAGAATAAATCCTAATTAATTAATCAAAACTTAATGCTACTGAGTAAATTAAAAAACATTAACAATTTTTAAAAAAAATATATTAATTATGAAATTACAGTTTTTTTTTTTTTTTAATTATGAAATAAATTTTTGAAATACAATATTGATTATAAAATTATCGTTGATTCTAAATTCTAAAAAATATGTTTTAAAAATATTTTATTAAGTAAACTAAATCAATTTTCAATTAAGAAGCAAGCTTCTTTCTTCACCAACAAGCAACGGCGCGTTGAAAAAAAATAGGCAGATAAAAAATATAAATAAAAAATAAAATTGATTAGGAAAATACTACCGATTTTACCAAACATATTTAACCATAAAAATTTGAAAAAAGAAATTAAAAAAATAAATAAATAAAAGAAAAGAAAGGAGGAGTTAAATTAACTAGGACTTCTCCAAAAACAAACAGCTCCATTGAGTTGTATTTCAAAACCACGAATTTTGAATACCTTCCCATTTTTGGTTAACCCAAAACCATGGGCACTATTTATGACTGGTGGTTAATTTTCATCATAATTAGCATACGAATTAATCAAATTATACTTGCATTTTCCTAACTCTAGTAGATCTATTCTCAATTGTAAAAAAAAAAAAAAGAAAAAAGAAAAAAAAGAAAATTAATCTATTCTCATAGCATTGAGTGTAACATTACTGTTGTTTATTTCTTAAGTTCAGCAACAATTGATTATCTTGATTGGTGTTAATATATTTTAACTCCATGGTCACAAGTTCTATGTACTAAAAAAAAGCAAATTTTTTTAAAATTATTTGTTCCAAAAAAATACATTTTTTTAAAAAATTATTAAAACGAGCATAATTCCACGAGTATCTTGAATGCATTAGAAATCAGAAGATCATCAACTTTTGAAAGTTTGACCACTTAGATGTTAAATTTATACTCTATGTCATATGTTGTTTTTTTGTGCATAATGAAGATGTTAAATTTTGAACTCTCTTTACTTTTTTTTCTTTTTCTGTTTCTTTCATTTAATGCATAGGTTACTGTTTTTATTCTTGGTTATAATGACAGAATGGGTCGTATTATAGTTTCCTTTTTAATACTTACAACAAAGTTTTTCCATTCTTGCCTGGGTTTAAAATATCTACGAGATTTGATTATGTTCATTAGAAGTCATCAAAGGATCAATCACACAGTTTTTCAATATGGTTCAAGAACTCTTTTCGATATCTCGAATCGGTTCGAAACGAGTGCTATGGCTCATGGGGCTGATGTTTGCTATGGTTTTGGCTTTTCAATGCTTTGATCTTCCATATAAGTTTTCTTTTTCTTCTTTACTTTCTTCTGATAAGATTTCATCCATTGAACAAGGCAGTTCCTATCCCCCTGTCGATGATCGAATGTCGAAAACCGAGCTTGTTGCAGATAGTATAAACTCAACTGCATCCAATGATATTACTCTGAAAGAGTCATTAGAGTTAGGTAAGGACAATGAGCTTGTTGGGAATGACAACTTTTTACGAAACGATTCGGCAGGAACGAATGGGACGGAACATTATGCTTCGACATTAGGATATATCGATCACTCGGCCAATAGCGTTGCGGCCCTGCCTGCAGTTGCACCTACAAGTTCATCTTCATTTACAATTGAGAGTACAAATATATGGAAAAACAAGTCAGCCTCTGAGGAGAAGAAAGTGCATAAAGTACCTTTTTCAGGAGTATATACAATATCTGATATGGACAGTTTGTTGATTGAAAGTCACTCATCCAACATCTCAATTGTAAGTGCTGAAACTTTTTGTCTGTCTTGATGTACTGTGGCTTATAATATTAGATAACAATCAGGTTTGATCTCTAAACCAATTAACAATGAGAAGAGTAGTTCGCCAATTTTATAAAGGTTGTAAGACTTTCTTATCTTTTCAATGTGAGATCCTCCTATTAAGATGATGTCTCTTTAGGTTCACCATATTCTTTTTTTAGACCGAATAATCGTTTTGGTTTAAATGACTGATATCATATGAGAGAAACGTGAGGTTCTATCTTCACCTATCTTATAAAGATGGTAAGACCTACTCGTCTTTCCAATGTGAGATTCTCCCATCAAAATTGTGTCTTTTTGGGTTTAACGGATCCCTTTTTTTAGATTTAATAGGCTCTGATACCATATTGGAGAAAAACGAGGTTCTATCTTGAAACCAATATAATAGTCGACCTACCTTATAAAGGTTGTAAGACTTACTCACCTTTCTCATGTAAGTTTGTCTCCCAAAGATAGTGCCTTTCTAGGTCCATATTCTTGGTTCATATCTTTTTTTATGGGTCGAATACTCTTTTGACTTTAATGGGCTCTTACACCATATTATAAAATGAGATTTCATCTTAAAACCAATTGACAATGAGAATACTAACTCAATTATCTTATAAAAGTCGTAAAACCTTCTCGCTTTTTCAATATAGGATCTTCAATGATACAATTCCCTAGTGAACCTCTTGAGTTATTTTCAGGTACCAGGATGGTCTACATCTACTGATCAAGAACTGCAACAAGCAAAACTACAAATCGAGAATGCGCCCTTGATCGAAAATGACACGAATCTTTACGCTCCTCTGTTTCGAAACGTTTCCATTTTCAAAAGGTGGGAATAAATGTTGCAAATAGCTAGATCTTGTTTGTGTTGATTTATGTTGTGTCCTGTTTTTTTCAGGAGCTATGAACTAATGGAGAGAATTCTAAAAGTGTACATCTACAAAGAAGGGGAGAAACAGATCTTTCACCAGGGTCCACTCCAGGGAATCTATGCTTCTGAGGGATGGTTCATGAAGATACTAGAATCCAACAAAAGATTTGTTACTACGAACCCGAAAAACGCTCACTTGTTTTACTTGCCTTTCAGCTCTCGAGAGTTGGAAGACGTCTTATACGTGCGCAACTCGCACAGTTTCGATAACCTCATACAACACCTCAAGAACTACTTGGATTTGATTGCGGCAAAGTATTCTTATTGGAATAGAACTGGAGGAGCTGATCATTTTCTTGTCGCTTGTCACGATTGGGTACATCTCTTGTCATTTCGTTTGTTAATAGAGTTCGTTCGATATAACTAAATAACATGGAGTTTCATCCTAGTGTCAGTTAGACATGAGATGAATATCGTATGTATTTTATAAAGATGGTAAGATCTTCTCACCTTTTTAACGTGAGATCTCAACCGATATCGTATTTCTAAACTTACATTAGATATTTTGTATTTGAGAATTATTCTTTTATGCAATTTGCATTTGGTAGGAGAAGAGATTGATTGATTTGTATAACGTGTTTTTAGCTTTTTTTTTCATTCTTTTCTTAATGAAAGCTTGGATTATTATAAAAACAAGGCGTGTTTCAAGCCTCTCGAGCACCATGTGAATTGTCTGATTAACTTTGAATTAGACTATGTTAATGGTATCTCAAGTCGCTTATCATACAAGTGATATGACTTCATGCATCTATAGAAAGAGACGACTGCTATGAATTGATTTGTAAAGTGTGTTTCGAGAATCTTTCATTTTTTTAATGAAAGCTTGGATTTAATCCAAGCTTTCATTAAAAAAAGTGTGTTTCGAGCTTCTCGAACACCATGTGAACTGTCTGATTAGCCTCGAATTAGACTACGTAAATGTTATCTCAAGTCACTAATCATATAACCAATGACCTCAGGCCCCTGTAGAAACAAGGAAACATATGGCAAGGTGCATAAGAGCTCTATGCAACTCTGATGTCAAAGAAGGATTTATTTTCGGCAGGGACGTATCCCTTCCCGAAACATTAGTCCGCAATGCTCGAAATCCTGCCAAAGACGTCGGCGGAAATCCTCCATCGAAGAGGCTGATCCTCGCCTTCTTTGCAGGAGGCATGCACGGCGACTTACGATCGATTCTCGTGGACTATTGGGAACAAAAAGACCCCGACATGAAAATTTCTAGCCGAATGCCAAAGGACAAAGGAGCAAAGAACTACCAATGGCACATGAGGAACAGCAAATACTGCATATGTGCAAAAGGCTACGAAGTCAACAGCCCCCGAGTCGTCGAATCCATCCTGTATGAATGTGTTCCCGTGATCATATCGGATAACTTCGTGCCTCCACTGTTCGAGGTTCTTGACTGGGAATCGTTTGCGGTGTTTGTCGCGGAGAAGGACATTCGGGATTTGAAGAACATTCTCCTTTCCATACCTGAAAAGAGGTATAGAGAGATGCAGATGAGAGTGAAGAAGTTGCAGCCTCATTTTTTGTGGCATAAAAAGCCTCAAAAGTATGATATGTTTCATATGATTCTACACTCCATTTGGTATAACAGACTTTACCAAATAACACCAAAATAGTTTAAACACATGTCACAGATGGGTTTGAATCTTTTAACTGCAAATATCGTTGTTATACTTAAAAAAAAATATATTGAAATTGGTCTTCCCTGTGTAAAGTTTCTTGTTAACCTTTTTTTTTAAATTATTTTTTTAAAGAAACTTTTTATCCACTTTTCAAAAATAAATTTGAGAAATATATTCACTGTATTTTGACTAATTTTAAACTTTATTAAAACTACTAACCTAAAAATTTGATATTCCAAAGGACATGAATCAAAATAAAACAAACTCTAAACCATATAGACTATGTTAGAATATTGTAAAGTTCAATGAATTCATTAGGTTAGAATTGATTTCCTATATATTGTTAATGTTTAGATTTATAAAGGAGAAAGCTACATTATTGTAGCATCCATTTCGTCTTCTCTATTTCATCAATAATAATTATCTCAATCATCTTCAAGGGCTTTTGCACATTTCTTGGTGCTACTCAAACTATGATAAACCAAAATAATATTTTAATCATCTTTTTAGTTACGTCATTGGTGTTACAAATTAAAAAAAATAAAACATGGCATAAATGTTTCTCTAATTATGATTTATAATATCGATCTTTAAGATGTTATTACAAGAATATATTTCAAATGTGTGTTAGTGACCAAAAAATTGTAAATTTATATCTATCTTATCTAATTATTGTTGAACTAATATATATATATATATATATATATATATATATATATTTAAGAAGATAATTTTAAAAAAAATAGTTTGAAAGAATAAAATGTGTTTTGTCAAATAAGTTATATTTCAAAAAGTAATATAATGTATTTTGAAAATTATGATAGTTTTGTTCATTTATGAAAAACCACCTCAAAGTCATGTCTTCCAACACAAATTCATAATCCTCACACTATTATGCGTCACTTGCACTCAAATTTCTGGTCAAGCTGTACATCATCTTACACTATTATCATTTTTCAATATATATATATATATATATATATAAAATGATTACCTTGGTTTCAAGTATAAATTTGTAAACTCCAGGACAGTAATATATATAAGACAAAATGAGAAAGATATAAGTGTGGTGTTAACCACGTAAATTCTTATGTTCAAGTAAATAATCAAAAAAAGTATGAAATTTGTCTAGTTATTGTCAAAAAATGTTTCACACCGTTTAATTCATAATTAACAATATGTAATATTGATTATATTCATTCACTACTAACTTTTTTCGTTCAAAGTAGGTCAAGGGT